>OY856414.1:766553503-766856003 GCA_963693085.1 Alisma plantago-aquatica | reverse complement strand
TCTCTCAACTTCCCACAATATAACTTTATTTAATATAATTTTTTAGAAATTTCAGTCAAAATAAATTATATCGTTCACATTGATTATAATAAAATTTATTGCTTATATTTATTTTTAATATCCATAACAATAAACTACTTCCCATATTTATTGATAGCCAATGCATATCTTTCTTATCTTTTTCTAATTGTTCTACCGTATCAAAGGTGGAGGATAATATCTTTTCCTCACCCTAAAAAATAATGGATTCCCCACCACTCCTCCCACCAAACACTCCCTATAATTCTCTCTCATTGACCATGCGCCAACAAAACAACCTCTCCACGATCAACTTGTCTCCTATCCACATTTCTTCCCTAGTTGTACCCACTTGCTTTTTCTTTTATTTCTCTCTCTCCCAATTATCTCCACATAACCACATTTACATCGCTCTTCCTCTTTAATAACCTGCAATAAGGTCATGATCCTTTCCCACCTTCATAATATGGTGTTTATCGATCTAGAGAAGGCTTATGATCGAGTACCCAGAGAAGTGTTATGGATGGTTTTGAAGAAAAAGGGTGTGCCTATCCAATACATTGACTTGATCAAAGACATGTATGATAGCTCTACTGCAAGTGTCAAGACTCCTGGAGGAGAGACACCAACTTTTCCTATTACAGTTGGGGTACACCAAGGATCCACACTCAGCCCATATCTATTCGTTTTGGTTATGGATGAGTTAACAAAGAATGTTCAGGATGATATTCCTTGGTGTATGTTATTTGCTGATGATATTGTTTTGATTGACGAAACAAAAGATGGATTGAATGATAAAGTTGAATGTTGGAGAAAGGCATTGGAATCAAATGGATTGATGATTAGCAGGAGCAAAACTGAGTATATGCATTGCAATTTCAGCCAATCTCACAGTGTGAATGATGGAGCCAAGTTGGACGGAGTAGATATACCAAAATGTGACAAATTTCGTTACTTAGGTTCTATTATTCAAATAGACGGGGATGTCCAAAATGATGTTTGTCATCGGATTACTGCAGGATGGTTGAAATGGAGGAGTGCAACTGGAGTTTTATGCGATCAGAAGATCCCTCTCAGGTTAAAAAGTAAGTTTTATAGAACAACTATACGACCAACCATGCTCTATGGGAGTGAATGTTGGGCGGTGAAGAAACAAGGTCTCAACAAGATGAACGTGGCTGAAATGCGTATGCTGAGATGGATGTGTGGGAAGACAAGAAAAGATCGTTTGAGAAATGACTATATCAGGAATAAAGTGGGGGTGACGAGCATTGAGGACAAGTTGCGTGAGGGCCGACTCAGATGGTACGGACATGTGCAACGCAGACCTACTAGTGCGCCTATACGAAGCAATGCTATTGAGCCAAACACTATAAATAGAAGAAGAGGAAGGCCTAAATTAACATGGGATGAGCTTATAAAGAGAGATTTTGAATCTCTACATCTCAATCAGAATATGACCCATGATAGAGCTGAATGGAAACGAAGGATCCATGTAGCCGACCCCAACATAGTTGGGATTGAGGCTTAGATGATGATGATGATCTATATGAATTTAACAATTTTTTTTATACGTGCATGTGAACGTGTGTGTTTATTATTTAGTGTATATATATATATATATATATAGTTTATGAGTGTGTGAGTGTGTGTGTATCTCTATGTGTGTTATATAAACAAATATAACACATTTAAATTCATTTGTTTGATAGATTGGGTATGGAAACTAGGTCTCTGTGGTGATTTCTTGTGATGCAAATCATTTATATTTGTGGTTTTTAATTGTTATCAAAATTTGTAACATGTGTATCACTTGCACCCCATTCCCCTTCTCTACTTTTCCCTATAATGTTTAATCAATGCAATCACATGAGGATAATGTATTGTCATCACAAGTGAACCATGGTAAAGAAAATGACGTAGTCAAAATCCCACACCAAGGAGGAAGGTCCTTGGAGGGTTCTTGATGATTTTAAGCTATGAATCCTTCAAAAACCTGAGAACTCCAGAAAGAAAAAAAATCCAACCACTCTAATAGAAATGGGTATAAATTCAGATTTAGGGTTACATGGGGTCGAAATCTTTTGATTGTTTTATACAACTCTCCTTGGATCAAGATGTTATATTACTTATCGTATCCTCTTTTATTTATTGTGGTGATTGTCATATATATATATATATATCATACATATAAATTCATGTATTTAATGGTTATTGGATACTTATGAATAATATCAAATACATCAATTAATATTGGGTTTAAGATGCCCTTCAATTTGTTGCACACATGAAAACCTCAATAAAATACGTGTGGGCATGCCAATAATGGTTCACCATCTATCTTGGAGAAGTATGATAATAAATATGTTGGTTTTCCCATGCAATGTGCATATCATATTGCATTAGCCTTTGGGATTGAATAAATGATGGAGATCTTAATAGGAGTAAGAACCTAGAGGCATGAAGATGGCATATACTTCATAATATGATCTATGATAAGGAGTTGTGCAACTATGTATACCAAAAGTTGCAGATGATGAAATTGGTAATTGTTACCTACCTAAATATTTGGTGAATGGTCATCCAAAGTTGATTCATTACCTAATACCTTATGGATCTTGCATCATTATAAATTTGTTAGTATAATCTTATGAATTAATATTTAAAACAATTAATTTTATTATAGTAGTGGAAGAGTCAGTAATTAAAGGATTTTTAGATTAATTTTTAAATCAAATTATCAATTTGTTCAAATAGTATCTTTGTAGATCTAATTGCAAAGACACATAAAAACTTCTCATTGTAATCGATACTTATGAAAGAAAAGTTGAATGGGATTCACTTCCATGACTGGTATAGGACACTGGGATTTGTTCTCCCTCATCATTTTAAGCTCTATGTTCTACAAACATTCGAATAAGAGGAACTAGTTCCAAATGTGCATAGAGAAGATAGGGAAGCTATTCTAAGCATGTTGTGATGTTATTGATATCAAGTGGCTCATGCTCTGCTCAATGAATCATGAGCTTTAGAAGCACATGAAAACATAGGAGTTATGGTGATGGCCACACCTATTAGAATTATTCTAAGGATGACCAAGCCAAGAGAGTTGCAATGTCTCCTAGGCCGTGTTTAGGTGCAATCTGATTAGAGGACATCCAGTTGGGCCCCATGTTATCATATTGATTGGGTATCTTGAAAGTTTAAAGAGTTTAGTATTCCCCTAAAGAAAGATTTTTCCATTGAGTAATCTTGAAACTTTTTTAAAATCTTACTGTAAGTCTGGAATGTCCAACACCATGAATAACTTTGTCTGATCATTGTTAGAGTTGCTTGAATGTTTAGAACTGTTGAGACTAGATGCAGAAAGATAAATCAAATTTGGTTTTGATATTCAACAAAGGAAAGGGAAAATCAAAGGGAGAAGAAAAAGGAAATACGAGTTCTAAATCTATCCAAAATCCCAAGTTTTCTGCACTTAAAGCTAAAGGAGGACAAAGAAAGGAAGTCAAATGTCACCTTTGTCACTAGGGTGGACATTGGAAGAGGAATTCTGCTTTTTACCTTGAGGAGCTAAAGAAGAAGAAAGAGGGGATAAATATTGACACTTCATGGGTATATATATATATATATATATATATATATATATATATATATATATATATATATATATATATATATACCCATATTTAATGCCCGCGTGGGTAACTACACACCCTCCATTTCGGTTATTTTTTTTCAAGTTGGTTACTTTTGACATGTAGAGGGTTACTTTACCTTGCAAACTGTTGAGTTTCATGCATAGATAGTTACGTTTGTAACAGCAGATTTCAAAACACGGTTACATATATATATCTGCTGTGTGTTTTGTATGAGATTACTTTTTTAGTTGTATAGTTACTTTTTGATCAACATAGTTATTTTTTTTTACAGAAGAATTACTTTTCTGGTCAGAACAGTTACTTTTTTGGCTGCCGGGTAGTGAAATTCAGGCTACCCGCACGAGTATTAAAAAAAGGCCTATATATATTTATAAAAGGGACAAACTTATCTAATTCTTCCTCTTGGGTATTGGATATCAGATATAGATCTCAAATATTCTCTAATATGTAGGATCTAAAAATAAGGAAGCTCTTAATTAAGAGGGAGGTGTATCTATGTGTCTCTAGTGGAGAAAGATATCCTACCACATCTACAAGAAGCTATTGTATATCTATGCCTAGTGAGCATGTAATATAGTTAGAAAATTTCTAACATGTAGTTACCATAAATAAAAAACATTATTTCTATATCTTGTTTAAACAAGAATGGCTTTAATTTCTAATAAAGAATGACCAAATATATATATCAACAAATGAAATCTTTTATGTCAGTTCCCCAATATCTTACAATCTTTATTTGTTGTATATTGAGACAAGTTCTTATAATATGAATACCAAGAATCTTAAACCTCTATGGCTCAAACAATAGTTACCTTTGGCATTGTCATCCAGGTAACATGAAACCCATTACTTGACTCGATAAAGATGGTTATCTAGAATCATTTGATTTTAAATCAATAGATACATGTGAATCTTATTTATTGGGAAAGGTAACAAAAGAACCCTTCACTATAACAATGAGAGAAAAAAAGACTTACCGGGACTTATAAATTCTAATGTGTGTGAACCTTTTAGCACAATTTTAGAGGTGTGTATCTCTACTTCATCACATTTAGTACAATGATGTGGATACGTATATCTTACGAAATACAAATTAGAATACCTTAACAAGGTCAAAGAATTCAGGAATGAAGTTCAAAAGCAATTTGGCAAGCAAAAAGGTAATATAAGTGTAACAACATAATCACATCAAATATTGTTATTTAATCAAAATTACATATTTTCCATAACTTCTCAACCCTATTTTATTAAGCTTTGGGAATACTGTCTCCCAGGGTTTTGTCCCTGTAGTGGACTTAGGCCACCTCCCCAATCATGGGCTTGGTGCCATGTTGGCCTTCCCAATCATGGTCTTGACCCTTTAGACCTTCCCAACAATGGGCTTGATCATAGTCATCTCAAAGACTTCCTTTCTTTATCTAGACCTCCAAAGATAGTATGAGGGGTTCGAGTAAGTTATTTTCTTACATAATGTGATACTCATATGGGATTTATAGATTGCAAGAAATAAATAAACAAGCAATTTAATTTAATTTGCAATCTCTCTGGGAAACCTCAGAAAACCATGAAAGTCAGTTAAGGTGAGTAGTCATAGGCATAACCACATAAATTTCTTAGGAGTGATCAAAAGTTCAAGTAAATATGAGTAGTTTTAATCAAGCAATCAATTACCATGAAATTAATGCTTAACACCCAAGTATTACTATTTTTCCACAAATTGTCATTTAGACTGACTTGGGTTCCAAGTTATGGTTTTGGGGTTAAATTAGGGTTTCATTATGGTATTGGCTTCCCAAACCCTAATCATCACGTTTAATGCTTTTTAGCCTACAAACCCTCATTTTGATATCATATGAATTATTAATGTCAAATTTAAGTCCAAGATATCATTTTTATCCAAATATATTAAACTTTATCTATTAAAGTCATTTAAGCAAGTTATGACCATTAAAACTAAGAAATTAGGGTTTCCATGCATTTACCATCCCTGCTATCTGGGCCTCTGCCTAGGGGGTGGGTTCCCCCGGCAATAAAAAAACCTTAAAGTTAGCAACTTTAGGCACATTTGGAATTTGGGTAAAAATTAGGTCCTGAATGCAATTTTGAGATCCTTATATTTGTTTGATCAATTTTCATATACTCTCCATCATTATATGATCCTATAATTTATTATGCTTTTTAGATTTTAATTCATCTTCTAACCAATTATAGGCTGCCACCTCAGCGGATGACTAGGTAATGACTGTGTGGTGTAGGGCCATGACCAAGCCAATCGGCTAGCTCCAGGTTAGGGCCTACGCTCACATGGCTAGGTGAGAGAGAGTGTAGAAAATTCAGATATGCCCCTTACCGCTCAACAAAAATGCTAAGATAGAAAAGTGGATTCACCCAGGGTCATCTTCCTCCTCACGTCTTCCTCCTTCACGACTAGGGAGTCAACTTGCCACCTGGGTGGCAATCAAGGGCACCGGGTCCTTTGCCACACCCTACCAAACTTGAAGGTGGGGTTTGATTAATCTGGGCAGTTTGAGCAAGGAGAATGACAAGGATGATTCTATGCACTTCTCAGGATCAGAAGTATGGGAGAGAGGACATGATTAGAAGGAAAATTTGAGGTAGGGGTTATATCATATGGTTGAGTAGAGCCTCGCAGATGCGTTGGTGCTCTTGCATTGGGATCACAGGCCCTTATATAGCCTCGACTATGGTGGCAGCGTTACCATTGAATTTATGAATTGGGAAAATCCATAATTTCCTACCAAAGTAGGTACACCTAGGGTAGGTGGATGTGCATTGCTCACACGATTCCATTGGAATAGTTTCTAGGTTTGCACATGGGTCCGAGTGAGAGAAAATCGAAAAAGGAAAAATGTCTACATTATGTTCTAACTTTCCTTTCTCATCAGGGGTAGATGTTACTGAGTGTCATCAAATCTACAATCTAATGACTGTTAAGCCTCATGGATTATCAAAGGGGTGGGTATGGTTTCCAAATCAGATTAAAATTGTGACATTTAATTCATATTCCTTTTAAATCACCACTTTAGGGTAAACTATTTATTTCGTAAGTCTCTCTCCTTTTATCCTTTTAATCCCAAAATTTAAAGGAAAGTCTTAATCACTTATATCTAGGTGTGGGCGAGATTTGAAACTAAAATACACAAGTCAAAGGTGCTTTTCTTTGTCTGCAAGTATCCATTTGATTTCATCTATTTAAGGTATCAAATTAGTTCTTTTCTCTTCCTAACTTGGAATTATTTCTTATTTTGATAACTTTTCTCATTAAATACATTATATGATTGAAACCAAACCATTACTTTCCTTCAAAATCACTTTTCTAGAAAACTCCACATAATTCCATATGTAGTTTACTCATTATTCATTACTCTTAGCAATTCATCTCTTATTGGAATTTTCTCTCTTTCTTTTTCCCATATCTAATATTTGATTATTGAAACACAATACAACCACAAAACCATTGCCAAAGAAAATTTGCAAATAAAATCCATACTTTTAGAACAAAGCATACCAAGCTTTCTAACATATCCTTAACAAACACATATTTGAATTTCAAATATGTAAATACATGTGAAAAACCATGTTATAACACCAGCCATGACTTGAAGCGGAGGCCATTAAGCCGATCCAAGAGATCAATCGACCAACTAGGAGGAAAATCGGTCGACTCAAGGGTTGAATCGACCGATCGGATTGGTTCCAATACATATTTCTACAAGTACAAGTTGCTAGATGTGATCTATGACCTTAGGTTGTACCAATTTCTACAAGTACGAGTTGCTAGATGTGATCTATGACCTTAGGTTGTACCAATTCTTTGTAGCTATAGAGAATTGCATTAGTGTGGACATAACCATCACATGTATTAATGATTGCATGTTTCATTTATGGATATAGTATGTATATGATGCATATTATTAGTATATGGTGATTGGATATCTATATGTTTATATATAAATATAAATCCCTCAATCCAATATTAAGTTTTAGATGCTTTCCACAAGAAACACACATGAAAATCCTGACCGACTAAGCATGGGCACGCCAAGCATGGTGCACTGTCTATCTCATGGAAGTGCGATGGTAGTTATGTGGGCCTGCCAAGAAGGGTGCATTATTATCATGTTGGATATTGGGTCAGGCTTAACTAGGTGCCATTAATGGGATTAAGTGCCTAGAAGCATAAAGATGGACTATGACATGGAGTTTTGCATACCATCTATCCAATGATTGCATAAGATGCAATAAGCAAATATTGCCTACCTTAATAATTGGTTATGGACATTGGCATTAGCCGAGTAATAACTTAATTGTTTTGGGTAGGCTCACTGGAAGGTTGTACGCTGTAGTCTTCCAAATTGATGTGTAAAGGCTACCAATTTGAAAAAAATAGTAGGAGTGATATTTAATTAAAGGCCTAATTAATATCGTCGATATTATAAAATCAAAGAAAAAGTGTTTTGACAAAAGTTACAAATTTTCTTTTTTAGCATAATGTTAAACACAAACACATTTTCATTCAATCGGTCCTTGAGAAGTACGAGTTAAATGGGAATAATGTCGATGACTGGTTCAGGATGTTGAGAATCGTTCTCACTTAAGAGCACAACTCTATCACTTAAGAGCACAACTCTATGTCCTGGAGACACTAGAGCCAAATGGCCCCCCTCCCACCTTGCCTAAGGCTGAAAGGGATGCTTAAAGAAGCTTATTGAAGATGTCATGAATGTCAAGTTCCTAATGCTATGTTCAATGAACTTTGAGTTGTAGAGACAACTTGAAAACATGAAGTCATTGATATGGTAACACATCTCAAGAACATGTTTCAAGATTAGGTAAGACAAGAGATATATGATATCTCAAAGGAATTGTTCAAGTGCAATATGGCAGAGAGAGATCTAATAGGACCCCATGGCTCAATATGATTGGGTATGTGGAGAACCTAACAAGACTGGGATTTCCCTTAGGTTAAGAGTTGGCAGCAGATGTGATTCTACTGTCATTACCAAAATCATATAGACAATTTGTCATGAACTACAATGTGAACAATTTTGATAAAGTGTAGTCAGAATTTCTTGGCATGTTGAGAAATGTTGAAGAATAGAAGAAGACAGACAATCCTAAATATGCGATGATGATGATAAGCATAGGAAAGGGAAAGACCAAGGGCAAAGGCAAGGCCAAGAAGAGTTCTAAAGCCAGCTAGAAACTAAACTCTTCTACACTTAAATCAAAGGGAGGAGTGAATAAGGAAGGGAAGTGCCACCACTTCCACCAACTTGGACACTGGAAAAGGAATTGTCCTCTTTATATTGAGGAATTCAGGAAGAAGAAGGAGATAGAGATATCCACTTTAGGATCCCAGAAGAAGTAATCTAGAACTACGCAAAGTAAGAATTATTGCCACTGTGGTTGGAATCTATCATTCATCTAAGCCAGATGGGCATGTAATAGAATTAGTGAATTTTTATTATGTACTACCATTAATGAAAAACATCATTTATCTTGTATGGACAAGAATATTATGAATATTTTATTTTTTTCTTTAAAGAGATAAGATCTTAGATGGCAATGCCCTATGTCTCATAATCTATACTCAATAGTTGTAGAGACAAATATGTATAATACATATAGTGAATGACTAGATGACTCAAACAATGAATACCTATAACATTGTCATCTAGAGCACATAAATGAGAAATGCATTTCCAGATTCCATAAAGATGGTTGCCTGGACTCTTGTGGCTATTGAACCAATAGACATGCAAGTCTTATTTATTGGGCAATATGATAAAAGCACCTTTTACTAGAAATAGTGGGATAGTGATTATTATATTATGACTCATACATACTAATGTATGTATGCCTTTTAGAACAAATGCAAAAGGTGGGTAGTCGTATTGAAACACATTCATGTGATCAATGTGAAGAACACTTGAACCAAGTGTTTGAAGACCTTCTGGGAGATTGTGATAATGTATCACAATAAAATCCACTTGAAACATAATGATGTATAAGAAAGAAGGAGCACACCATGTTAGTTATGATGTGATCATAAATAAATCTAGCTAACCTTCCAATTTCCTTTTGGCACATGTTTTACATTAAAATAATGTATCGTATAAAATGGTTCAAAAGACACCATATGAGATATGGTATGGGAAGTGTCCCAATATGTCTTTTATGAAGATTTGGAATACAAATCTTATATTATAAAACAACTTCTTGAAAAACTTTGTCCACAAATCCCTTAAATGTTATATTGTTGAATACTACTTTTATATTCCACTCCAACAACAAAATTGTTTGTTATCGGGATGACTATATTCCTAAAAAGGGAATTTAATTTCAAATGAACCAATGGGAGAAAAGTAGGACTCTAAAAGTACAAATTAACCAACAAGAAAATATTAAACAAAAAGAGGTACCACAGTAACAATGAGAATCACAAGTTGTTATGGAATCACATGTTCCTTATGTAACAAAAAACCTCGTAGATCTAGTAGAACATGCCTTGAGTATGAAATATTATGATATCTTATAACTAAAGTGTTGGTATGTATGCTCAGAGAGCCATTCATATGATGATTGGAATGTGGCATTAGATACCTAATTTGATAAAGAAAAAGGTAATTCTATCTATTATGTTTGTCTCAACATGAGATGATGACACATACATAGTAGATGTCTAAAGAATGATGTTACTTGATGACATATGTCTTCAGGTTGTTGACCTGAATAATGAGATCATATGTATGATAAGAGTATATACATTCTTGCTATATCCCTAGTCGTATATTATTATGGAAGAAAAATACACAATAATAATGCATAAGACTAGAGTTTGTGTTGAATGATGATGGAGTCTCATTAATCTTGATATGTGATATCAAGTCAAGCACATAGATACATGTTAGAGAACAATATATCGGACAAACCCACTATGAGAGTAAACATGGAGACCATGGAATTGTAATGAGAATCAACTCTCATAGTGATAGTGGTGAGTGTGGTTCTTAGACTTGAAGTCACTACACTCATCACTTGTCGTTCGTTGTACTTTGACATCATCCAACTTGACCTTGAATAAGGGTTGCCATAAAGGTGATGCTTAGGTACTTTGTGACACACAGGGATTGAGTGTGAGTGATGTACATGAGATTTGTTCCTCATATAGGAGATTGATATCCAAGCCTCTTGATAAGTGAGACTGAGAAATGTATGACCATACTCATGTAATTCAATATGTGATATGTGATATGTGAACTCACATGTATCTCATACAGTCTTCTCTAGTTCAAGGAACATGGATTGAATGTTGAAGAGGATGACGATTCCATGCCTCGAGTTCAATCCCGATATCAGAGACAAAGGAACTATATGATCATGATAACACTGATCACGAATTATAGGTTAAAGTTGTTCTCCAACTTTCCAAATTACTTGGGTAGCAATGATGTGTTGCTAGATACCACTCATTTCTTGTGATGTCATCAGTTAGTTATGGATATTCACTACCAATGTAAATTGGGACCTATAGGGTCATACACATAGGATAAAGTTGGAATAGGATGTTTATTCATGAATAATGGTTAACTTGATTACTAAAAGTGTTTATGTATTCAACTAAACAATTGAGGTTCAAAATTAACTGAGTGGATTCTGAACTAACTGGTTCAAGTGTTGAACTAATCGGTTAGAGTGTTAGGTCAGTTGGAATCAACATTGGTTGAAAAATGCATGAACCAAGGCATGAACCTACCGATTCATGGTCCCAACTGGATGGTTCATATATTGAACTGCCTGGTTTAATGGTCAACTTGATTGGATCAAGGATCAATGCTGATGTCATAATTTGCATTAATCATGCATTCAATACCAATGTGATTTAGAATAGGAAACTACACAAACTAACTGGTTCACGCATGAACCGACTAATTGGACATGTGAAATGACTCGTTTGTCGTCCAAAGTTTCTAGAAAATTTGTGAATTTAGTCTCTCGACTCCCAGAATGACTGTTCGAGTGTTGTCTGGTGAAGGATTTTGTTGCTACTCAGAGAAGAAGCACGATACATCATCAAGAGTTTTTGCTGGACTTGGTCCAGGAGTAGGTTCAACTCCAGTTACCCTACTTCCTAAATACATCATTGTTGATGAGATCTTTCTTATCGGGGAATCGGGCTTTAAACTTTTGTCTCCTCTACTTTATCTGTTGCCCTGATTTTCCTATAGTTGTATTAGAGCCATGCCAATTTATGATGTATCTAGATTTAAATCATTATGATCATATTTATTTTATTTACACACGATGTGAATATTGAACTGCTTAATATGCATATCAAATTAAATCCCACATACTATTTCACAAATATAAATATATATACATATGATATGATATATATGCAATTCATATGTGTTGCCTTACAATCATTTTGATTGTGATTGGTAGCATGGTTATGGCCTATACCCTTAGACCTTTTCTGCTTGATTGAATGGTTGTTGTTCCTGTTTAAATCTCAGTTTGCATACCTAGCCTCTCTCTCTTCTTTTCCATATGTAAAAGTATTAATTCTTTCCTTCCCATTCTCCCCTCAAATGTAACTTGAGGTTGCTCAATTACCATGTAATACATCGAATAGAACATGTTAGCTTTTATTTCTTGTCATAGAAAAGAAGGCATTCGGCACCAAGAAATTTGACCGACTCATCAGGTGGACCGAATGGTTCAGGAGTCAAACTGATTGGTTGGAGGACCAAGGAGGCGATGGAAGGAGGAGCCCACTGATTGGCTGGTGGCCCAACTAAATTATAGGGGGGAGTCCAGATGTCGTAAGGACCAGAGGCTAGACAACTAGTTCGAGAAACCAACTGACTGACGAAGAGGCTAGTCAACCGGTTCAAGGGTTGAACCCATCATTCCAGACAAGTTCAACATAGATCATCATCAATAACAGGTTGCTACATATGATGTGGACCTTAGGTGGTAGTAATTCCTTATGGATCTAAGCAATTACAATAGGATGGCAATAACCATTGCTTTTGATTATTATTGCATGTTTCATTGTGGCTATATCATGTATATGATACATACTTTAAGTATGTGGTGATTGGATATGTATATGTATTTATATATAAATCCCTCAATAGAATATTAAGTTAGATGCTTTTTAAAGAAACACACATGAAAAACTTGATCGGCTAAGCGTAGGTTGCGCCAAAGCATGGTGTGTTGTCCATCTCGTGGAAGTGTGATGGTAAATATGTAGATCTGTCAAAGTAGGGTGTATATTCTATCGTGTTGTCCTTTGGGTCAGGCTTAATTACGTGATCTTAATGAGATTAAGTACCTAGAAATATGAATATGGATCGTGACAAAGAGTTATGCATACCATCTATCCAAGAGTTGCTTAAGATGTAATCGACAAACATTGTCTACCTAAATAGTCAAGTTATGGGTGATCAGCCAAAGCTGACTCATTTTTAATGAAATATGGATCTTGACTCACTAGAGGGTTCTGCAATCTTCCAAATTGGTTGTGAGGGCTATCAATCTGAAAAAAATAGTGGGAGTGAAATTAAAGGCCTAATTAGTATCGTCTATGTTATAAAATCTAATTAATCTAAAGTGTTTTCATAAATTACAAATTTCTTTTATAGAAACAAATGGCAAACAAATCATCATTGTGATCTGTTCCTAAGTAGAACAAACTAAACAGGACAAACTTCCATGTTTTGTTCTGGACTTTGAGAAGGGTTCTCAATGATGAGCATAAGCTCTATGTCTTGGATATGCTAGTGACAGAGGAACTTGCTCCTGATGCGCCTATGGTTGAGGTGGATGCTTATTGGAAGCATGTCAATGATGCCTTAGAAAATTAAGTACCTTATGCTAATCTATATGAACTATGAGTTGCATGAGCAACATGAAGACTTGGGGATTCTTGATATGGTCACACATCTTAAGAACATGAACTAAGATCATGCAAAGAAAGAAAAGTACAATGTCTTAAAGGTGCTCTTTGAGTGCAAGATGACAGAAGGAGATGTAGTAGAGCCCCATGTGCTTGATATGATCGAACATGTGGAACATGTAGAGATATTGGGATTCCCTTTGAGCTAAGAGATGGCCACAAATATGATTCAACAAGTTTTGCCTGAATCTATAGACAATTTATCATGTGTTACTACTTGAGTAACTTGGCTAAACCACTATAAGAATTACATACTTGGCATGTTGAGGATTGCTGAAGAGCAGATCAAGAAGGATGCATCCAAATCCATGATGAGGATCTTTGGAGAGAAGTCCAAGGGCAAAGGCAAACTAAGAAGAGTTCTATAGCTACCCAGAAACCAAAGTCTTCTTTACTAAAAGGTAAGGGAGGAGTTACTAAGGAAGGAAATTTCCACCACTATCACCGGCCTAGACACTACAAAAGGAACTATCCTCTTTATATAGAGGATCTTAGGAAGAATAAGAAGATAGAGATCTCAACTTCAGGACCTGATGGGAAGTAAGTTAGAAAGTATGTGGGGCAAGAGTTGCTTCCACCACAATTGGAATATGTCATTTCTGTAAATGGGAATGTAATAGAATTAGTGAATTGCTATTATGTACCTTCCATTAATGAAAAACATCACTTATCTTGTATGGACAAGAATATTATGAATACATTGATGTTTGATTTTAAAATATGTGATCTTAAATGGTAGTGTTATATGTCTCATAATCTATACTGGATAGTTGAAGAGACACATGTAAATTTAATGACTTGATGACTCAATATACCTATAAAATTGTCATCTAGAGAACACACATGATAAATACATTTCTAGAATCCATAATGATGGTTACCTAGACTCGTTTGGTTATTAAATCAACATAGATTTGCAAGTCTCATTTATTGGGTAAAATGACAAATGCATCTTCACTAAATGTAGTGGGAGAGTGACTATACTATTAGGGCTCATATGTAATGATGTATGTAGACCTTTTAGAATAAATGCTAAAGGTAGTTACCATCACCTCATTATATTTATTGATGTTATCGGTAGATATGGAAGTTTGTATTGAATAAAATACAAGTATGAATCTTTTAAAGTTTTCAAGGAGATCATGAATGAAGTAAAAAACTAACTTGGTTAAAGTATTAAGATACTTCAATATGATTGATGTTGAAATATTTTTAAACCAAAAGTTTGGGAACCTTCAAGGACATCATGATAGTGTACCACAATGAACTCCACATGAAACATAACTATGTATCAGAAAGAAGGTATCACACCCTGTTAGTCATGGTGTGATTATAAATAGATCTAGCTAATATTCCAATCTCCTTTTGATCACATGCTTTACACTAAAATAATGTACCGTCTAAAATGGTTCAAAAACACCATATGAGATATGGCATGGGAGATGTCATGATATGATTTTATAAAGATTAGGGTTGTGATCTTTTATAAGAAAATATTATTTTGAAAAGCTCTGTACACAAATCACACAAATGTTGTTTTGTTGAATACTACTTTTATTCCAATCCAATAACGAAGTGTTTCTTACAAGGATAGTTGTATTCCTGAAAGGGAACACAGTTCGCCAAAGGAATTAGTGGGAGAAAAGTAGAACTCAAAAAATTTGAGACTAACAAGAAAACATTAAACCTAAAAAGTATAACAGGAAAATGGAGAATCACAAATTGTTATGGAATCTCAAGTTCCTTATGTAACACAATACCTCATAGTTCTAGTAGAACACATCTTGAGTTTGAAAGATTATGATACCTTATATCTCAAAAAGGTGGTGAGTTGGTCATAAGATTATGAGCCAACAAACTACCCAAATTCTATCGAGGAACCAGAGTATGAGAAATGTCTAGAGGACATGAGATCCAAGATGGACTCCATGTACACCAACAAGGTATAACCTTGATGGATCCACCTGAAGGGATAAAACCCATGGGGTGCATTTAGGGTCTTTGAGAAAAGATCGAAATGAATGGTTGTATACAAACCTATAAGAGCAGATTGGTTGGAAAGAGTTTTGAAGTTCAAGGTGTTGAACATAATGAAATCTTTTCACCAGTTTCCATGGTCGAATCCATTAGGATAATGCTTGCTATTGCATCTTAATGTGACTATGACATTTGGCATAATGGATGTTAAAACCACATTCCTTAAATGGAATATTGCATGGGATATGTACGTGACACAACCTAAAGGTTTAATAAATCCATGTAATGCAAATATAGTCTATAAGCTACAAAGGTCAATCTTTGGATTGAAGCAAGCATCTCAGAGCTCAAATCTTCAATTTGACAAGACACTCAAAAAGTTTAACTTGAGTCAAAATGAATAAAAAATTTGTGATTATAAAAGATTTAGTGGGAGCATATTTATATTCCACATTATGATGGGGAATAACATCCTTATACTGCATATTTTAAATCTATCAAGGAAAGTACCTTTTCTATGAAGGGTTCAGGTGAATCATCCTATGTGATAGGAATCGAGATCTATAGATATAGATGTAGAAGGCTTCTTGACCTAAGTAAGAGTACACATATTGGCAAGATGTTGAAGGGGTTCAGTATGCATGACTCAATGAGAGAAACTTGTCCATGTTCCAAGGAGTTAGTCTCTCAGTAAGTATCTCAGAGAAAGAATCTTTAATTTGACATGATAGTCAAAGAATTTGACCTTGGTCAAAATGAAGATGAAATCTTTGACTATAAGAACTTATTGGGAACATATTTAAGTTCCACATTATTATGGGGAATGACATCCTTATCATACAAATATTGAAACATGGCTGGGAAGCACCTTCTCTATGAAGAGATTAGGCTAAGAATCCAATATCTTAGGAATTAAGATATATAAAGATAGATCTAGAAAGCTTCTTAACCTAAGTGAGAGCACATGTATTGGCAAGATGTTGAAGGGTTCAACATAGAGTACTCAATGAAAGTAAATTTGTCCATGTTCCATGGAATTAGTGTCTCAAGATCCTAGCATCCCAATACTTGTGTAGAATAGGAATATGTGAGTAAAATGCCAAGTGCATTTGCAATATTATGTACTCATCCCATTATCTCATATGTATTGGACATGATGAGTGGAAAACTATCAGAATTCAGTGAAAGTCATTGGATTGCCATAAAGAATGTCCTTAAGTACTTGGAAAGAACTAGAAGGATCAGTTCCTTAGTTATGGTAACAAGGAAGAGTTGGGTGTAAAAAGTTACACCTATGAAAAATTCCAGAGTTACAAAGAAGATTTATGATCACAATATAAATTTGTGTTTGACCTTAAAATAGAACTGCAAACTAGAAAAGTTCTGATCAAGAGACAGTTATTTAATTCTATAATAGAAGTTGAATACCTTACTATTTAAAAATAGTAGAGGATATTGTATGGATCAAGAAGTTCATGTAGATGAACTTGTGGGAGGTTCCAACCATTTATGACATATATAGTATTAATATAGTGACAACAATGGAGGTTCTGGATAGACAAGGAATCTCAGATAGCATACTATGAAAATTCCATCTCATGTGAAAAGTTATACAACGAGTAGATGTGAAAACTTACAAAATAATGACTAGAAGCAAATGTTATTGACCCCCCATATAAGCACTTATGTAGCAAAAACATGATGGGCATGTTGAAGATCACTTGGAATATGATTCACAAGTGATTGGCTCTAAGTAAAAGTGGGAATCGATTAGTATGTATTCCCAGAGTGCCAATCACCCGATGATTGTGATGAGGCATTAGCTACCTGATTTGATAATGATAAAGGTAGTTCCATCTATTATGTTTGGCTCAATCATGAGATGATGACAAAAACATGGTAGATGTCTGAAGGATGCTGCTGCTTGATGACATATGTCTATAATGTGAACCAATATTTTAGTCTTATGTACTAATGTTATGTCAATAGTTGGGTATTATTGTGGAAACAAAATAGACAACATTAATACATAATACTAGAATGTTTGTTGTCTAATGATAGAGTCTCATTAGTCATGATATGGGATATCAAGTCAAACACATAGATACATGTTAGAGAATAGTATAACAGACATGCCCACCTTGAGAGTGATACATGGAGACCATGTAATGGTAGTCAAAACTAGCTCTCATAGTGATAGTGGTGATTATGGTTCTTAGACCTAAAGTCACTATACTCATCTTATGTCATTCGATGTATTTTGACATCAACCAACGTGACCTTCAATAAGGGTTTCCATAAAGGTGGTGCTCGGGAGTATTGTGATACATCGGGATTGAGTGTGAGTAATATAGATGGGATTTTTCCCTCCTATAGGAGATCGATACCTAGCCACTTGTTAAGAGAGACTAAGAAACATATGGCCATACCCATGTGACTAAATATGTGATATGTGAGCTAGCATGCATCTCGTACATCATGCTCTATTTCAAGGAACATGGATTGAACATTGAGAGGATGATGATTTCATGCCTCAAGTTCAATCTAGATATTAGTGACAAAGGAACTATACGATCAAAGTAACACTGATCATGGATTTTAGGCTGAAGTTGTTCTCCAAATTTCCAATTATTTGGGTAGCAATAATGTGTTGCTAGATACTACTCATTGTTTGTGATTTCATAATTTGGTTACATACATTCACTGCCAATGTAACTTGGGACCTATAGGGTCACATTCAATGACCAATAAGATTGAATCAAGTACTGATGTAGACATCATGTTGTGCATTAATCATCACATTTAAACCAATATGCTTGCAAATATGAAATAATGTGAACCGACCAATTCAAGTGTTGAACTGAATGATTCACCCGACTGGTTTGTGGTTCGCAACTTATAGAAAATTTATGAAATTTTGTCCCTTCGACTCTGAGTTGATCTAAGAAACCTGACCCTGACCATCCTACACAAAGGGTGGAAATCAAGGGTTTTAGTGAACACAACAGTAAGCTCTGATCATTGTTGTCATATCATAGTTGTGGTAAGGTGAGTTCCTGAACAAATCTTACCCATAAAAGGGAGAGATAGCAAGGGAGAGACAATAAGCAGTCAACGCCAGCACACTGACATCAAAGGGACAACTCCTTTTTGTCAATTCTAAAAGAATGACTAGAGTTTCTGATGGTCCACATGAACTACCCAGAGGAATGGATGTCATTGGTACCCGCTAGGAGGATGTCATTAACCGCCGTCTGTGGTGCTATATGAGGAGGTCATCATCGACAACCGTTCGGGTGCTTGCGAAAGAAGCATGCAGCTGTAAGGATAGCCATTGGACTTGCTCCAGGATCAGGTATATACCTTACAAAACTTCCTTCCTAATCCATAGTTATTTATGGATTCAAGTGATTAATGGGGAATATGGCAACATATTTTTATTTTCACTGTCATCTCTGTAGCCATATTTACCTACACTAACAACATATTTTTTGGCACCATCAATATTTTTATAAAAACTACTCTAGAACATGTGTATGGGAGGGACCTGATGCATGTAGAAGCGCGTAGATACACATTTCATCTACACCAAGGGGTTATGAGGGTATAGTATTAAAGAAGAATTCATTTGTGTCAAGGATCTTAAACATAACTCTCCATCAGATCTTGTACATATGAAGGACTATTGAAGTTATAAAATATGAATTTATCTTCCTTGCGTCATAGATTCACCAAAAATGACTCAAAAGATCCTTGCTTTTCTTACAATTCTTTGAAAGCTTTTGTATGGATTCTTTAGGAAATAGGGACTTAAAACATTTACAACAATATATTATTATCTAGTTGACCAAACAAATACTCATATATCTATAAGACATATATTACAATTCTTCTATCTTCTAATAGATAATGAAGCTAAAGTTGAGTAGATTGAAGAATAATATGGACATGCAAGCAATGTGTGTGTGTGTGTGTCAAAGAGTGAGAGATGCTCTGGTTTGTATTTATGTGGTAATATTTCTGGAGCAATGCCTCATTTCACTAGAATCAAATACATGAAGCTAATGGATTGTCTCATGTGATCTTTACATGCTTATATTAGGAAGGCAAACACTAGGTGTGGGCCTAACTTCATATAGTCTGGTCTAGGACTAGAACCACATACCATATCACACATAGTGTTGAGAATTTTCTAGACCAGACCAGAGTGTTTGGTAGTTCCAAGTTGGACCGAACCAGATTGGAACAATGTAGTTTGGTTTTTTTTGGTACCAAACTAATATGATTCAATGTAATGTACTAATACACTAAATGATGTGTTAGCTTTCCAATGACTAATTTAAGTTGATGTTGAGTTGTCTAGCTAGATTTTAGTGTTTCAAATGAGAGCATTAGATAATACTACATTTTTGTCTAAGACAATGACTATATTAAAAATAAAAACAAGAATAGATGCAACCAAAACCATCAAGAAAAACTAGAAGGTATATAATTATGCATGCAAAAGTCCATGATTTTGATATAAGAATATTTACCCAACTCTTTGAATTTTTTTTCCAATTGATGCTAGACAAGCCTAACACAATATGATAGTAGAGTCACATCATGCGTGCAATAGTAGCAAAGGAAGCTACTTTCTTTCTAGAATATATAAATTATGAAGTTTATGTTGAATAGTCACCATTAATTTTCACTTGGTTATGTTAGTCTAGTAGTGTTGTGATGTTCATTGAATTTTGGATAACATGAAACATATAACACCGCGCCTTTGTGATGTTGTATATTCACTATATTTCATTAAACTTATAATAGCATAGATGTATTTATAATTTAGGGATTGTTCTTAGATTTTAGTTTGGTCTAGTCTAGACTACACGGTCAAACCAATCTCAGAAACTAAGACCAGACAAGAAAGACATAGTATGAATAGTTTTGAAACAAGTGTAGACCAATAACCTTTGCAGACCAAACCATACCAGCCAGTTTTTCCCATCTCGTGGTCTAGTCTAGAATTTTGTTCACCGCTAGTGGACATTGAATGAAAATGAAGCCATTTTGGTTTTTCTTTAATGTGGATCATAATCATAGTTTAACTAGATCTGACCGAGGATAGTTTCTGTAATGGTGCAAGCGTTGCAATATACATTGAGTGCTAGGAATGACCTCTCCTCTTGGTTGATTTGTTAGATTAGTTTCCATTTGTCTGTTGGTTGTGAGTAGTAAGTTGGGGTAATATCCAATTGGAGCACCCAGAGAAATAATTCATATCAACAACTGAATGTTCTTTTTTGCAATCCATTTGATAACGCTGAACCTCTGCTCCACAAACTGAAAAAATTATCAAAAAATGTTGCTAGATATCAAATTAATTTTTAGTTGCAGGTGTACATATAAAAATCATCATCATGTATTTTATTCCATCCATGTTATGTCCCATGATCAGGTGTTGTATACATGGAACCCATTCGTTAGAATTACGAGATCCTCATATCGTTTAATGTCCCGAATCTTTGAACATACAAAACTAATTTTCTCAAAATAAATATACTGTTAACTTACTAAGTTAAACCTCCACCCGAAAGTTCGATGTTGAAAACTTGACTATGGGCTCATTATATGACACATGTCATCAAGCTGGCTTGAAGCCAAATGGCCAGGAGGGTATATGGTAGGGGATGGAGGGTTGCATATCATTAGCTAGCTGGCCATGGTTGATGTTACAACAGGCCGGCTCTAACACACCTTTTTCATAATTGTATGCAACATCAGGCAGGAACGAAAACTTGAGACGATTTTGGCAACAGAACCTGACTATAGCTTTAGTCGGTAGGACGGGCATCTTCACCGACGGATTCTTCTTTGCGATCCGTGCAAACCCCATCTGATGTATCCTAGTCCACATTTGAGGCGTGGCTGTCTGCTCGACGTCCTCAACTCCAGAAGCCTCAACAACAGTACTGATGTCGTTGCAAAGCCTAAGCAGGTTGAATCCGTGGTTGTCAAAGATGCAGCATAGTACAGCTCTAGTGGAGTCCTGACAAAGCGAAGGGAGTCGTCGGTACTTGATTACGGGTGGCAAAGGAATGATCTCTACCGACTCCGTTGCTAGGTCATAGACTCCAATTGCGTTGTCCAAACTGGACCAATACACCTTTCGTCCAACAGCTAACACACAACGAGAGGGGCAATGCTCCCTTAGCAACCGCCGGGGCCATGGAACAAGGGACCTTGACCACTTCTGGGTGTTTGAAGAGTACCACTCAATGTAGCGCTCGTCTTCTCCTGGGGGATCTGCTTCTGGGGGAACTGCAAGAGAAGGTATGACTACTACATCGAAATCATACACGGATCCCATGCCTTCTGGCTCTTGACATATAAAGACAAATCTTCCCGGGGTCATCCTCAACCAGGACGGCGGCCGCCGGGGCAGGGCGAGGGTGGTTGCAGTCAGTGGGTTGTGGACGAGGAGGCCGTAGTGGCCAAGGAGCAGTATGCCACACGAACTTCCCACAAGAAGGACGCCGAGGGGGTAGCATGTATTGCGGCGGCAGAGAAAATCCAGTGTATTATCCTTCCCAGGTCCATGTTCTTCTTCTCTGAGGCATGTAGGTTCGATTGTTAGCCTGAAACCGATTGGCTCAGGAGTATCTCCCATCCATCGGTCAAGAATTGGTTTCATATAGACCATTGCCTGAGGAGGTTTGTTTGTACCGCTGTTATAAGAAATATATTGGTAACGGAATGATGCATTATTTGAGATCACCGCTTTCCAACTCTTACATACAATTTTGCACCGAAACAAAGTCGGCAGAGGAAGGCGCAGAAAGATTGAGAACAAGACACAGCCCTTTTTCCTCAATGATTCTTGCACCTGAGCGGTTCATCTTGCCGTTACTAGACCGCATCGTGCCGCTGCCGCTCTACTAAAAGCAAAAGACCTATTGTGAAGCCCTAGCTAGCCGGTCTGTTTTATAAGATGGTCAACTAAAACCTAATACCGGCAGATATTCAGTCATCGGGAATCTACCATGATGTGGTCTCAACTAAACCAATAAATATAATAAATAAACTGATTAGGAAGAAATATTAACTTTTATATTTCAGAAAGTAAGACACTCAACAATCAATGTTTACATTTATGGTGAAAGAAGAAGAGATCGAGTATCATCACACAACCATCATGAAAAGATATTCAACCGGATCACATGGCTTCAAATTCTCTGCACCGTTGATCCATCCATTCATTTACCCAAAATACTGCTTTTAAAAAAATTATTTATGTGTTGTATTTATGACTGAGATGCAAAGGCATATACAAAGAATACTGATTGAGGACAAAAGATCTGAACCCGCACCCACAAAGTAGATTTTCAGCTGTTTCTATAAACTTCCATTTTGCTGCCCAGAATGAGTTTCAAACCCACAACTTGCACCACGATAAAAAAAAACTTTACTATTTGATCCAATTGTTAGATACAGGAAATCTTAAACAATAATTTCACACAAATTGGAAGTTTCGTGCCACTTGCTAAATAAAGAATTAGGAACATAGATGTGCGATTTTAGTGCAACAACTACCGATCCGTATACCATGTAAGAAAATCATACACCTTATATCCAGTATAATTTTCAACTTCAAGACTATGTCCCATCACAAAAATGTCACGACTTACCGCACCATAAAAACAAGATACAACTCATATAAAAATTCAAATACGACACACATTTTTTTAATAGAAAATAACATACATCACATTGAATACTTTATCCACATTGATTTTTGTATTCTGATGCTACAAAGATTTTAAAATTTTGGATGGTTGATTAAAGAATTATACAAATATATAATGCACAATATGTGCTAACAAAATTAAGTTAACCTTGTATGCCACTTGTACAACACAATACTTGTATTTATGGCGGTATCAAAAACCACCTCCACTCACAAATGAAGTCCCATGCACATGCTAAAAAATAGAGATAATAGAGGTCTGACTATGATGCAATCACTATTCTTCCATATCAATTGTAATTCTTCGAACTTGAAAACTATATCTACATCATAAAGAAACCTCAAGGGACTATATCGTCCCACACCACAAACAAGCACTACACTTACGAATATTCACCATACAAGACATATTGTATTTCTAATAAAATGCATACATCATACTATATATTTTAAACACGCTACTAATATTGGCAAGCATGTCTAAAATTACTAATCTTATATGTACAACCATATGTGCACCGTATAGAGCACACAACTAAATTAATTTTGCTGTGCTGCCACATTTAACTATAATTTCAAGTTGAAACCATAAGTACACCACACTACGATGGTAAGTGGGAGATTTAGAAAAATGACTTTAAGAGGCGACTTAGCATATGAAAGTTCAAACATTGGCTAAGGCGACGACGTATGTACATGGGGGATACTTGAGGCAACGGCCTCACCCGTGACGGAAGATGTCCTTGCAATTAGAAGGGAAAAGGTTAACTAGTTTCATCCAATTTGCATATACATATTATCAATTTTCTGACTTTATATTATCTTGCTTTGCAATTAAAAGACTGGTGAGTAATAACAATTGGAGTTTCAACCGACACCCATTCTATAGGGCGTGTCCACTAGAAACTTAGATGGATCTAATAGAATTGTGTTATTGTGTACATGTGACATCTCTCTCTCCTTATTTTAGGGGGGTTGAGTTTTCAAAAAGTGTGAGAAGGAAATAATATATTTTGATTGGTTGTCTCATAAATAACTATATGACACATTTTACACTACCGACTACCCGCTTCGACAAAGGAAAGATTATGAAGGTTGGAGGAGTGGGAGAGATGGTAAAGAAAAATCAAGGAGGTGGCCTGATAGAAAATCATATTTTATTACCAACAAAATAATTAGAAAGGTGGAGGCGAAGAGAGAAAAATACTCGTGAAAAGGGGTGTAAGTTAGATTTTCTACGTATTTCTTGCACCATTTAATTAAGTAACAAATTGAATAACTATAAGTGAGGAAGAAAGAGACTCGGAAAGAAGAAATTTTTTGGCATGAGGGGAATGATGAGAAAGAGAGGGGAAGGAGAAAGCTTCAACCTATATTATTGGATAAAGGGATGGGGATGAAAATGGAAGGAAAGGGAATGAAGGAAAAGAAGGGGACAAATTCATGCATTTCATGTCACCTATTTTTTCACCAAATCCAGTTGGAGACAAATGGAGGGGAGAAAATCAGTCAAAAATCAAATCTTAACGAAATTGAAATTACAAGGAAATCTTGAGGAAAAACAAAAAGGAAAGTAAAAATAGAAAAATAAGAAACTAAATACAACAGTTCGCAAATAACATAAGTGAAATTTTGAAATATATACAGAAAACAATAAAAATATTGGAGAACATAAAAATGTGAATAAATAAATTAGACATATGGGTATGTAGGAAAATATAAAATTACAATTATATTTAGAGAGCATATTTTAATATAGAAGAAATTTACATACTTAACTACAAAAATGGTAAGAAATATAGAAATGTAGAGAAAAATACTTGTTTAGGACACACCTGTGAGAAAAATATTTTGTTAATACACATATTTTATATTATGCATTTGTTAAGCACCGAGAAAAAGGTTGTGTTGGATAGCAATCCTGACTACAGATATGAAATAAAAAAATATGTTGAATGATGTCCCTATTAGTTTAAAATGAGTATGAATAATTATTTCATCCTAGTAACTACTAACTTTATTTTTAAGGATATTATTATTGTATGATTAGTTGTTAATATATATACAATAGATCTATACAAATATTGATGTTGAGTTGTTGAATTTATTAGGCATTATTTTCATTCAATGAGATTTCCTTGGGGTTCTTTTTTACTATTTTATATTGTTTAAAATCACATAACTTTTATATATTTACTTTTTCTTTGTTGATATTAAAGTCAATTTCTTTCCCAAGTGTGACCGTAACAATAATTATACTTTTGATTTTACTTTTTCTTCATATTAACAATATGATTTATCATAAATGGTGTATAATGTCTTGGCTTCACCTAATTTTGATTTTTGAATCTGGGCCAGGGATAGTATATGCTTAGTTTTTATCTTTAGGCTAGATTTTCATGTACGTATGGCTTTGTCATTGGAGAAATTTCTAGAAAATGAGAAACCATGGTAGAATGATGTTGGAAAAAGTGATATGTTATCTATACATATGCTTTTATCTGCATTATTGCCATATGTAACATACTAAATTTCAGTACTAAATTTAATTTTGAGCTATTATTCACAATCCTCTCAAATTCAAAACCTCTTTTATTAAATTTTCCATCAATGTTTTATTTCATAGAATTAACTTGAATTTTGGCCACCAAAATGTAACATTTCCTCATTTTTGTTGAATTATGCCAACCGGGACCCACAACAAATAAATTAAATTCAATTAGATATTCCCGTTGTGGAATCACATAAAAGATATTATGAAATTTTAAATATTAATATTTTAATTATTTATGAGAATAATTAATTTAGCCATCCTAGACTCATGAATAGGGGAGTAAATATTTTTAGGATCTAGTATAATGATAATTAAATATATTTTTAAAATTTCAAAGAAAATAAATAAAGGAGCTAAGAGATATACATTTTAGAAGGAAATAAGAATTTATAACAAAAGGGAAATAAAGACCAGTCCTATTAACCGGTCAAAGAAGACTCTTGACCAAAGTCTATGTTTGTGTGCATTCATGATCTCACTAGCAAGGCTTCTCTGTGGGCTAGAGAAATGACAGGAGTTTCCCTCCCTCTCTGCCTCTCACTTTCCTAAAGTGGCTCCATTAAATCCATTCCCCACCCTAGAAACTACAGGCTTTCAGTTTAGGGTGAGGTGAACACTAGATACCATTGGAGGTTGATGACCTATAACAAAATGATCGGCGAGCTGTCTTCAAGGCCTCGTGCAGATGTGGACTTAATTTTAGATTCCTATTGATTTGTCTCCAACCCTCGAATGTAAACAATAACATCTATGGACCTATAAGTACCCCTAACACCCTATCAACAAGCTCCTTAGTATCAACACATAAGAATGACTCTTCTCCCCACTGGACCCTTGGACATCCCCTGTGTCCTCCTTTTTCTCCATTGGAATCATTAGAATGTCACCCTATCCTCCTTGGTCTGGGAATTGACCTCACAAGCACTCTACTACTTTCTCTGACCTACTGCAACACCACCAGCCTAGTCTGGGCCTCACCAGCTGGACAACACCTCTGTGCTACTACCATCACTCTATCACAAAGTTAGTGACAGACCAACACAATCATGGATGCCTCCATCCAAGTTTATTTCCCGTAGTCATGGCCAACAGATAGTTGACCACCCTCTTCCTTTCATGTATCTCTTGCGTGACAATAATCAACAAGCCATAAAACAAGAACATAGTAGGAAAACTAGTACATATTGTGGTGATACAAATCGTAACATAGTGCTAACATGACCTAGATGTATACAAGGATGACTATGATATACCATTACGAAATTAGAGAACATCAGGAATAATTTTCTAAACAAAGTAACACCTGGTTTACACTATATTCAACCCCAAATTAATTATCCCTATTAATGTCAATTATAATGGAGATTTCAACTATATAAAGATAAATGAAATAGATATAAGTAGGTTAAGAAAATACACGAGCAATAGTTAAACTTAATGAAGTAAAATCCTATTCCTAACTATACTATTAATTTTGCAACCCATCATGGTACGGAAACCAATTCTTAAAAAAATGTTTCACAATGCAAACATGTAAATTATAAATATGTCTATATACATAAATATCTCTCTCTCTCTTTATATATATATATATATATATGCATATGGTCAATATGGGTGTATTACTTAATGGACATATAACACATGAATAATTGAATCATGTATGTAATAAGAATGATTAGCAATTACAATATCACATGTGACTACCTCTATAAATATTACTACTATATTAATGACTCAAATGAGATATTACTACAACCAAAAGTGGTTATTCAATATAAACTCCCTGAGGCAAAAATAGTAATTTAACTTAATAAAGGCTTAAGTAATGATTTCAAGGCCAAGAAATATCAAATAACTCTAGTACATTATCTCTTTCTAGATTCATGATACATCTTGAATTCTTGGTGACATATTGATTAGAATTTCTCAATGGTAACATGTACTAGATTCTTGATTCTAATATTGAACTATTTATCTCCTTTTGAGTTTCATTTATATAATTTTGCAAAGATGATGATCCAAATTTTTTATTAGCCTTTCCCTTTTATTGAAGGTCACCACGATGAAAGTGAATGATGAACATTGTTGTATAATTTTAATGTAGTTTGATTTTGATATTGGCATAAAAACTCAAAACATTGGCTAAGTGCTCTGGCTCACTAGATTCAAAGGGTTTTATCCCCCAACTCAGCAAAGTGGATAATGGATAATTAGAAGTCTCAATTACTGGTTACCCCTACAGGAAAAAGTGATGTTCTCTAATAGAGGGGAGGACACTAGGCAACTAGCCACTGGCAAAGAAAAATGTTAGATTGATTGTGCCAATGGATTCAATCATTTCATTTTGAATAATTTGATATCCATATATTAGTTTTGAGAAAAATAATTTCATTTTGAAATCTTGGTATTAGTTTTGATAACTTCTTTATTATTTCTAATTACTACTTTGAATTATTCTTTCCTTTTAAAACTAGCATTGTAACTAGGCTATCGATTTGTTATTATCGTAGTCCACCAAGACAACTTGTCCATATTTTATTTTATAAATTTTTATTTTTAAATATCTCAATAGTTGGACTTAGTACAAAAGTTGACCTATATTTTCCCTTCTTAGGTCCATGTGTGGTTTTGTTTCCTTTGGGAACTCATGGATAGGTGACATGAAGAAGGACTACATCGAAATCATACACGGATCCCATGCCTTCTGGCTCTTGACATATAAAGACAAATCTTCCCGGGGTCATCCTCAACCAGGACGGCGGCCGCCGGGGCAGGGCGAGGGTGGTTGTAGTCAGTGGGTTGTGGACGAGGAGGCCGTGGTGGACAAGGAGCAGTATGCCACACGAACTTCCCACAAGAAGGACGCCGAGGGGGTAGCATGTATTGCGGCGGCAGAGAAAATCCAGTGTATTATCCTTCCCAGGTCCATGTTCTTCTTCTCTGAGGCATTTAGGTTCGATTGTTAGCCTGAAACTGATTGGCTAAGACCATTGCATGAGGAGGTTTGTTTGTACCGCTGTTATAAGAAATATATTGGTATCAGAATGATGCATTATTTGAGATCACCGTGTTCCAACTCTTACATACACTTTTGCACCGAAACAAAGCCGGTAGAGGAAGGTGCAGAAAGATTGAGAACAAGACACAACCCTCTTCCTCAATGATTCTTGCACCTGAGCGGTTCATCTTGCCGCTCTACAAAAAGCAAAAGACCTATTGTGAAGCCCTAGCTAGCCGGTCTGTTTTATAAGATGGTCAACTAAAACCTAATACCGACAGATATTCAGTCATCAGGAATCTACCATGATGTGACCTCAACTAAACCAATGAATATAATAAATAAACTGATTAGGAAGATATATTATGTATAACCCCCTCGTGCGTTTGATACTTAGGTTACACATAATGAGTCGGAACAAGACCAAATGTCCCCACGCCAAAATTAATATCTATACTACTATAAAAAGAGCGAGTTTGATACTGGGCTCTCCTTGATTCACTCTCTTCTCTCCTTTTTTCAAGGAATTTTGTTCCTACAAATATTTATTCTCACACTCTCATATTAACTATTATTATCTTTAATTTTGTATTTCTCTCTCCATATCACGGCAACAGTTCTTTGATTCTCTCTTTTCAAACAACCAACACAAATATCTTTTACCGTAGGAGCCTTTCACGGACGAGTCCTCTATCTACATATTTCCAACAAATTTTATATGTCACGTGCATGTGCACGTGTGCGTTCACTAGTTAACTTTTATATTTCAGAAAGTAAGACACTCAACAATCAATGTTTACATTTATGGTGAAAGAAGAAGAGATCCAGTTTCATCACACAACCATCATGAAAAGATATTCAACCCGATCACATGGCTTAAAATTCTCTGCACCCGGACAATGTTCCCGTTGATCCATCCATTCATTTACCCAAAATACTGCTTTAAGAAAATTATTTATGTGTTATATTTATGACTGAGATGCAAAGGCATATACAAAGAATACTTATTGAGGACAAAAGATCTAAACCCGCACCCACAAAGTAGATTTTCAGCTGTTTCTATAAACTTCTATTTTGCTGCCCAGAATGAGTTTCAAACCCACAACTTGCACCACGATAAAAAAACTTTACTATTTGATCCAATTGTTAGATACAGGAAATCTTAAACCATAATTTGACACAAATTGGAAGTTTCATGCCACTTGCTAAATAAAGAATTAGGAACATAGATGTGCGATTTTAGTACAACAACTACCGATCCGTATACCATGTAAGAAAATCATACACCTTATATCTAGTATAATTTTTCAACTTCAAGACTATGTCCCATCACAAAAATGTCACGACTTACCACACCATAAAAACAAGATACAACTCATAAAAAAATTCAAATACGACACACATTTTTTTAATAGAAAATAACATACATCACATTGAATATTTTATCCACATTGATTTTTGTATTCTGATGCTGCAAAGATTTTGGATTGTTGATTAAAGAATTATACAGATATATAGTGCACAATATGTGCTAACAAAATTAAGTTAACCTTGTATGCCACTTGTACAACACAATACTTGTATTTATGGCGGTATCAAAAACCCCCTCCACTCACAAACGAAGTCCCCATGCACATGCTAAAAAATAGAGATAATAGAGGTCTGACTATGATGCAATTACTACTCTTCCATATCCATTGTAATTCTTCGAACTTGAAAACTATATCTACATCATAAAGAAACCTCAAGCGACTATATCGTCCCACACCACAAACAAGCACTACACATACGAATATTCACCATGCAAGACATATTGTATTTCTAAAAAAATGCATACATCATACTATATATTTTTAACACGCTACTAATATTGGCAGGCATGTCTAAAATTACTAATCTTATATGTACAAGCATATTTGCACCGTATAGAGTACACAACTAAATTAATTTTTCCGTGCTGCCACATTTAACTATAATTTCAAGTTGAAACCATAAGTACACCACACTACGATGGTAAGTGGGAGATTTAGAAAAATGTCTTTGAGAGGCGACTTAGCATATGAAAGTTCAAACATTGGCTAAGGTGACGACGTATGTACAGGTGGGATACTTGAGGCAACGCCCTGACCCGTGACAGAAGATGTCCTTGCAATTAGAAGGGAAAAGGTTAACTAGTTTCATCCAATTTGCATATACATATTGTCAATTTTCTGACTTTATATTATCTTGCTTTGCAATTTAAAGACTAGTGAGTAATAACAATTGGAGTTTCAACCGACGCCCATTCTATAGGGCATGTCCTATAGAAACTTAGATGGATCTAATAGAATTGTGTTATTGTGTACATGTGACATTTCTCTCTCCTTATTTTAGGGGGGTTGAGTTTTCAAAAGGAGTGAGAAGGAAATAATATATTTTGATTGGTTGTCTCATAAATAACTATATGACACGTTTTACACTACCGGCTACCCACTTCGACAAAGGAAAGATTAGGAAGGTTGGAGGAGTGGGAGAGATGGTAAAGAAAAATCAAAGAGGTGGCCTGATAGAAAATCATAATTTATTACCAACAAAATAATTAAAAAGGTGGAGGCAGAGAGAGAAAAATACTCGTGAAAAGGGGTGTAAGTTGGATTTTCTATGTATTTCATGCACCATTTAATTAAGTAACAAGTTGAATAACTATAAGTGAGGAAGAAAGAGACTGGGAAAGAAGATTTTTTTGGCATGAGGGGAATGATGAGAAAGAGAGGGGAAGGAGAAAGCTTCAACCTATATTATTGGATAAAGGGATGGGGATGAAAATGGAAGGAAGGGGAATGAAGGAAAGAAGGGGACAAACTCATGCGTTTCATGTCACCTATTTTTTCGCCAAATCCAATTGGAGACAAATGGAGGGGAGAAAATCAGTCAAAAATCAAATCTTAATGAAATTGAAATTACAAGGAAATCTTGAGGAAAAACAAAAAGGAAAGTAAAAATAGAAAAATAAGAAACTAAATACAACAGTTCACAAATAACATAAGTGAAATTTCGAAATATATATAGAAAACAATAAAAAATATTAGAGCACATAAAAATGTGAATAAATAAATTAGACATACGGATATGTAGGAAAACATATAATTACAATTATATTTGGAGAGCATATTTTAATATAGAAGAAATTTACATACTTAACTATAAAAATGGTAAGAAATATAGAAATGTAGAGAAAAATACTTGTTCAGGAAACACCTGTGAGAAAAATATTTTGTTAATACACATATTTTATATTATGCATTTGTTAAACACCGATGAAAAGGCTGTGTTGGATAGCAATCCTGACTGCAGATATGAAAAAAAAATGTTGAATGATGTCCCTAATAATTTAAAATGAGTATGAATAATTATTTCATCCTAGTAACTACTAACTTTATTTTTAAGGATATTATTATTGTATGAATAGTTGTTATTATATTTACAATAGATATATAAAAATGTTGATGTTGAGTTGTTGAATTTATTATGCATTATTTTCATACGATGAGATTTCCTTGGGGTTCTTTTTTACTATTTTATATTGTTTAAAATCACATAATTTTTATATATTTACTTTTGCTTTGTTGATATTAAAGTCAATTTCTTTCCCAAGTGTGACCGTAACAATAATTATACTTTGATTTTACTTTTTCTTCACATTAACAATATGATTTATCACAAATGGTGTATCACGTCAGGCTTCACCTAATTTTGATTTTTGAATCTGGTCCAGGGATCATATATGCCTAGTTTTTATCTTTAGGCTAGCTTTTCACGTACGTATGGCTTTGTCATTGGAGAAACTTCTAGAAAATGAGAAACCATGGTAGAATGTTGTTGGAAAAAAGTGATATGTTATCTATACATATGCTTTTATCTGCATTATTGCCATATGTAACATACTAAATTTTAGTACTAAATTTAATTTTGAGCTATTATTCACAATCCTCTCAAATTCAAAACCTCTTTTATTAAATTTTCCATCAATGTTTTATTTCATAGAATTAACTTGAATTTTGGCCACCAAAATGTAAAATTTCCTCATTTTTATTGAATTATCCCAATCGGGACCCACAAATGATAAATTAAACTCAATTAGATATTCCCGTCGTGGAATCACATAAAAGATATTATGAAATTTTAAATATTTATATTTTAATTATTTATGAGAATAATTAATTTAGCCATCCTAGACTCATAAATAGGGGAGTAAATAGTTTTAGGAGCTAGTATAATGACAATTAAATATATGTTTAAAATTTCAAAGAAAATAAATATAGGAGCTAAGAGATATACATTTTAGAAGGAAATAAGAATTTATAACAAAAGGGAAATAAAGACCAGTCCTATTAACCGGTCAAAGAAGACTCTTGACCAAAGTCTATGTTTGCGTGCATTCATGATCTCACTAGCAAGGCTTATCTGTGGTCTAGAGAAATGACAAGAGTTTCCCTCCCTCTCTGCCTCTCACTTTCCTGAAGTGACTCCATTAAATCCATTCCCCACCCCTAGAAACTACAAGCTTTCAGTTTAGGGTGAGGTGAACACTAGATACCATTGGTGGTTGATGACCTATAACAAAATGATCGGCGAGCTAACTTCAAGGCCTCATGAAGATGTGGACTTAATTTGAGATTCTTGTTGATTTGTCTCCAACCCTTGAATGCAAACAATAACATCTATGGACCTATAAGTACCCCTAACACCCTGTCAACAAGCTCCTCAGTACCAACACATAAGAACGACTCTTCTTCCCCACTGGACCCTTGGACATCCCCTGTGTCATCCTTTTTATCCATTGGAATCATTAGAATGACACCCTATCCTCCTTGGTCTGGGAATTGACCTCGCAAGCACTCTACTACTTTCTCTGACCTACTGCAACACCACCAGCCTGGTCTGGGCCTCACCAGCTGGACAACACCTCTGTGCTAACTCTACTACAAAGTTAGTGACGACTTGTACAATCATGGATGACTCCATCCAAGTTTCATTCCCGTAGTCATGGCCAACAGATAGCTGACCACCCTCTTCCTTTCATGTTTATCTTGCATGACAATAATCAATAAGCCATAAAACAAGAACACAGTAGGAAAACTAGTACATATTGTGGTGATACAAATCGTAACATAGTACTAACATGACCTAGATGTATACAAGGATGACTATGATATACCATTATGAAATAAGAGAACATCAGGAACAATTTTCTTAACAAAGTAACACCTGGTTTACACTATATTCAACCCCAAATTAATTATCCCTATTAATGACAATTATAATGGAGATTTCAACTATATAAAGATAAAGGAAATAGATATAACTAGGTTAAGAAAATACATGAGCAGTAGTTGAACTTAATGAAGTAAAATCCTATTCTGAACTATACTATTAATTTTTCAACCCATCATGGTATGGAAACTGATTCTTATAAAAATGTTTTCACAATGCAAACATGTAAATTATAAATATGTCTATATACATAAATATGTCTCTCTCTCTCTTATATATATATATATATATATATATATATATATATATATATATATATATATATATATATATATATATATATATATATATATATATATATATATGCATATGGTCAATATGGGTGTATTACTTAATGGACATATAACACATGAATAATTGAATCATGTATGTAATAAGAACGATTAACAATTACAAGATCACATGCGACTAACTCTATAAATATTACTACTATATTAATGACTCAAATGAGATATTACAACAACCAAAAGCGGTTATTCAATAAAAACTCCCTGAGGCAAAAATAGTAATTTAACTTAATAAAGGCTTAAGTAATGATTTCAAGGCCAAGAAATATCAAATAACTCTAGTACATTATCTCTTTCTAGATTCGCGATACATCTTGAATTCTTGTGGACATATTGATTGGAATTTCTCAATTGTAACATGTACTAGATTCTTGATTCTAATATTGAACTATTTATCCCCGTTTGAGTTTCATTTATATAATTTTGCAAAGGCGATGATCCAAATTTTTTATTAGCCTTTCCCTTTTATTGAAGGTCACCACGATGAAAGTGAATGATGAACATTGTTGTATAATTTTAGTGTAGGCTGATTTTAATATTGGCATAAAAATTCAAAACATTGGCTAAGTGCTCTGGCTCACTAGATTCAGAGGGTCATATCCCCCAACTTAGCAAAGTGGATAATGGATAATTGGAAGTTTCCATTACTGGTCACCCATATAGGAAAAAGTGATGTTCTCTAATAGAGGGGAGGACACTAGGCACCTAGCCACTGGCAAAGAAAAATGTTAGATTGATTGTGCCAATGGATTCAATCATTTCATTTTGAATAATTTGATATCCATATATTAGTTTTGAGAAAAATAATTTCATTTTGAAATCTTGGTATTAGTTTTGATAATTTCTTTATTATTTCTAATTACTACTTTGAATTATTCTTTCATTTTAAAACTAGCATTATAACTAGTCTATCGATCTGTTATTATCGTAGTCCACCAAGACAACTTGTCCATATTTGATTTTATAATTTTTTATTTTTAAATATCTCAATAGTTGGACTTAGTACAAAAGTTGACCTATATTTTCCCTTCTTAGGTCCGTGTGTGGTTTTGTTCCCTTTGGGAACTCATTGATAGGTAACATGAAGAAGGACTAGAAAAGGTGTGCAAGAGATATCCCATATTGAAGAGTAGATAGGTTTAATACCTATTTTAAATTTTGTAATCATATTTATAAGCTTCCATGACTCTGATGTAGAGCATGATTATACAAAGTTTTGTTTATATTTCTGATATAATTTTGTAAATATTTTAACCATAAAGATAGGGTCGTTACAACATAGTATCAAAGCTATAAATAGCTGAAAATTGTGCATGTCTCCTGGAATTTAGGGTTAAATAACTAGTATATCTAGAAATTAGGCAAATAGTTTATGACCAACCCTAGGTTTACTAGCCTCATATACCTAAGAAACTTAGGAAAAAAATAATTATCTAATACACTAATTAACAACAAACATCTCCATGTAAGTGGAATGAGATGAGGTATCTAAGGATAATGTTTAGTGAAGGTTCTGGCATATTACTCCCAATCCACTTATGTAGTGGTGGGGTTTCCTCAATTTACATATTGACTTAGCAAAGGTGATTTTTATTACTTGGGGAAAATAATAAGTCCTAGACATAATCATCAACCCAAATTAGGATGTCAAAAAAAGAAAGAACAATGATTACAACCTATTGAACAAACTTGCAATCAAAAGGTAGATAATCAGACTAGAGGCCCCATGTTTGAATTTGTAAATCCATCATTACTAGGATGCCTTGCTATGGGTAAGATACCCTAGAGACCATTTATCCCTTGGATAGCCCATTTTCACATTTGAGTCAAGTATTTAATATGGTGAATTTTGGCAAGAGATGACTGTGACTTAGTCATCACGTTCATTTTGTCCATTTTGAGTTTCACATTGAAATTATTTCATATCGAAAAAGTTATTTTCTTTATAATACGATATGCACAAAGAAAAATGATTTGATGAGATTTTATCAATGATTTCTTGAGATACATCACAATCAAAGAAGTGTGAGATGAATCCTATATGAGACTCTCATGAAACCCTTTAAACATAGAATTTTGTGAAGGATATTACATTGTAGTTGGCATGTCTATTTATATTTCTAGTTGAATCCTTCAAAGGGGTGGAGAATAAAGTCTGAGTAGACCATTGTCGTGTCTATTTCAAGGATGAAATCATTTTTAAGAGGTGAAGAGTTGTAAGATACCAAAATTTGATACGAAATTTACTCTTGAGCTATTATTCGTAATTCTTTCAAATTGAAAACCTATTTGGCTAAATTTTCCATTTAAGTTTCATTTCATAGGATTACATTGAATTTTGGGCATGAAAATGCAAACTTCCTCATTTTCAACGAATTATCCTAATTGGGACCCACAACTGATAAATTAAACTCAGTTAGAGATTCTTGGCTTTGGAATCACATAAAAAGACATTGTCATTTTAAATATTAATGCTTTAATTAATTTGTGAGAATAATTAATTTATCCATTCTAGACTCATATGTAGGGGAGTTAATATGTTTAGGAGCTAGTGTAATTGTAATTAAATGTATGTTTAAATTTCAAATAACATAAATAGGAGTCAAGAAATATACAAATTATAAATAAATAGGAATTAAACGAAAGGGAAACAAGATAACTCCTATTAATGTGTCAAAGAGGACTTTTGACCAAAGGTCACATCCTCGGTCTTCCTCATCCTTACAAGCATCTGTGTTCTCAGCAAAAAGGTTGCTCCTCCAGCTAGAGTAACATCACGTGTTCCCTCCCTCTCAACCTCTCTCTCCCCTAAAGTGACTCCATTAAATCCATTTGACACCCATAGAAACCATGGTTGTATAGGTGGCCATGTGTTCTAGGGGATTGCCCAGACAGCCTAGGTGCCCAGGCGGTGGCCTAGGCCTTTCCAGACATTTTTATATATATTTTATTTTAATAGATATATGTAAAATTCTTGAAAAATACAATCCTTACTCATAAATATACATGATAAATATGCAATCAATGTGCTAGCATCATATGAATAAAGAAACACAATCATTAGATATGGATTGAATTGTGGAAGTTTTTTACCTAAACAAAATTCATATAGAAATGAGAAAGCTAAACATGTATTATGTAGAATTTAGGCTAAATAAAAACTAATAAGAACTAAACTTAGAACTGATTGGCACTAATTTGAATTGATTTGATGAAAATTTGATCAAATTTGACCTAATTTACCCTAATGTTTTGCCTAAATCAGACCTAATTTTGTATACCATGACCTAATCAATCCCAATTTCCATAAAACTTTCTAAATGAGACAAAATTTGGCCGAATAAGACTTATTCATCTAAATTAGAACAATTTCCCCCAAATCATATTTGTTTCCCCTAAATTAAACCTAATGTGCTTGATTTTGACATGATTTGGCCTAAATAAAACCTAATTTTGTATATTGTGATCCAATCACACCTAATTTCTGCAATTTTCCTATATTGACCTAAACAATATCTAATTTGGACAAATTAGACATAATCTCCCCCATATTAGACCGTTTTCCCAAAGCCAAACTTGTTTTCCCAAATCAGACCTAATATGCTCAAATTTGACATAATTTGACCTAATCAAACCAAATTTTCATAACATGACCAAATCAAACCTAACTAGCCCTAAATTTCCCTATGTTGATCTAAACTATGCCTTACATGACCAAATTAGGCCTAATCCCCCAAATTAGACCTAATTCCCCCAATCAGGCCTGTTTTCCCCCAAATCAGGCCTAATTTACCCTAAATTGACCGTGTTTGGGATAAATCAGACCCAATTTAACCATAATATGATTCAATTTGATCAAACTCAGTTCTAATTTATACTAAATTAGCCTTGAATTGGCTTAATTTGGGCCTCAAAAGGCCTTAGGAAACAACTTATGTCAATTAGGGGGATGGGTGCTCAATTTGAGGTAGGCAGACTTAAGCCTAGGTGGGCGTCTGTACAACACAACTAGAAACTACCAATCTTTCGATCTAGGGAAAGGTGAACTAGAACACTGATCGGCCTAAATCACATGTCCAAAAGGAGCGGATTAAAGTATTTGGACTTTTAAAGAGATAACCTGACACTCAGGCCCCCACAATGATAACGGGGTCCGATGTAACAATTGAGGTCGAACACAGGGACAAGGTTGGTCGTGCTAAGAATGCAGAATCAACACTCTATACTCCAACATAAAAGATTATTAATATGTGTTCCCGAGGGAACGGTAGCTCGATAACAAGAACAATAAGGCAAAAGAAGTAAAAGAAACAAAATGTAACAAGTATATGGGGAAAACCTGAGTTGGGGTTTACCAGCTAAAGCACCTTTCCAACATGTAATACTATCTCTCTCTCTTCCATACTCATATCAAGATTACGAGCAACCATTCAAACGTCTATTCCCCTCTCTCTCAAGATGAGGATAGATCTAAGTCTAAAAGAAGCCTCTCTCTCGAGATGACAACTCAAAAACCTCACTGCAAAACATATGGTTTAAAGCTTTAGCAGATCAACACTCTCGTGCATTCATACTACTCCATGACATAGGATAAAAGTGATATTACTCGCTTGAGATATCAACAATCAAACATCACAAGATGGTAGCTAATCATACAAGTGAAGCATTAAAATAGGTGCAAGGAGATAATCTTGATAAGAATATGTATATTCAGAAGAAAGAGATAATATACATGTTGGGAGAGCCTTAGTGGCTACTACCAACCCAAGTTATGGTATTTAGCTGCTCATGCTTGTGGGTAACATGGCGGCACTACAGAAAGATAGATCCATGAGATACCACGAAGAATGGAGGTGAGTACAACGTGAGGAAATGATAGATCTAGACGAAAAGAGATGTGATACTACACACTACTTCTTCAGATCTGGATCTTCCACAAGGATGTCTCCTTCTCTCGAAGAAGTGGCGGGTGCGGGCGACCGTCTTGTCTCTCCTCAGCTTTTGCTCCAGAGATGCAAGACTGATGGATGGTCGGCAACGGGTCTGGGATGTGGCATCACTTCATGGTCTTAGGATCGAATCTCTCTGATCTAATGTCTTGACAAGATAGGCGGGGACACTATTTATAGGCGCCTTCTACCAACTAAATACCGCGGTCATGATCTTTCCACCGACTTAAGACCGCGGTCACGGTCTTTCCACCGACTTAAGACCGTGGTCTTGGTCTTTCCTTTATTCCTCCTTGGTCGTGATCTTTCTTGACCGCAATCCTCCCCAGGACCTCGGTCGCGGTCTTTGAAAGACTGCTGTCGTGATCTTTAGAGAAGCCGCGGTCGCGATCTTTGAGAGACCACAGTCGCGATCTTTAGAGAGACCGCGGTCGCGATCCTTGGAGAAGCCATGGTCACGATCCTTGGAGAAGCCACGGTCGCGATCTTTGGAGAAGCCGTGGTCGTGATCTTTAGAGAGACCGTGATCGCGATTCTACCTCAGTCGCGGTCTTTGCTGAATAACTGCGGTCACAATTCTAAGATCACGGTCGTGGTTGGGTTGATTCCTAAAATCACAAAACAAGGCTTTAGTCAAGAAGATAGATAAAATGTGTGCTAGGTTGACTAAAGTTATTCTAAAAGTGGTGTAAAATATATACAAAAAATATGTAAAGTGTGGTGTTATCAACATCCCCAAACTTAAAATCAAGCCTGTCCTCAGGCTAAATGCAGGTTCGAGCACCCAGAGAGAGAAAGGATGAACAAGGATCACATAATAGCATGACTGAAATATCTCATTCTTGCATCAAGACTGTTGTTGCATGTATTCAATCCCTTAGGTCTCAATCTCTCCCTTTAGACTAAGGCTTGCATAACCTCGTATCATCTGCCATAACCTTCTATTGTAAAAGGTTTCTCCTTCTCAACTCATAACCCTCCCTTAGCTAGCATCCATACTAGTGCCACATCTTTTTAAAAGGTAGCCTTCACACCTATTCTTTATTTTCAGAGAGCCCTATGCTAATGTGTATAGGTAGCCTAGAAGCTTTTAAGGTGTTTCCTCTTCCTCCCGAACTCCTCACCCACAACTGTCATAAGAACAATGTTTCCCTTTTTGGGATTCTGACTTTATGTCAGGCGGTATGTGAAGTTCCATTCTGGATTGGAGGTGTGTAAGCTTGGCTTCTAGTTTCCGCTTACGGGTGCGACATATCTGCATTCATGAGTGCAGTAATATACCGGTCGAATAGGAACTTTTGGCATCTTTTAGGGCACATCTCTCATATTATTTTCTTTATTTTATTTGATTTTTGGCTTTTTATATCTCTTTTCAAGCTTGGGTTGAGGGTTTTGTTTGTCTTCTTGGGCGGCCAAGCCTCATTTTGGCTATTTTATTTGAACAGGTTAGCTTTTTCCTATCTACAAAACTAGGATTTTCTAGATGCGAGCATCAGGTGGGGATGGTTGTTTAGGAGTATGACTGAGGTTCTCTAGTCTGTAGAGGTTTCATGAGTTAAGGTGTTACATTTACAACATCTTATTGTAAGAATGAGATATAGCAGTGTTGCTATGACTGTTGTTTTACTCGTGGGTTGCTCATATCCTTCTCTCTCAGGGACTAGAGCACTAATTTTTGAGAATTTAGTAAGAGGCAGTGAGCTTCTAAGAGATCAGTTGTAACGAAAATGTCAAGATTTCAAAATTTTTGCGTAAGAAACGTAAGAAAAAGGAAAGTGAAATTTAAAAGTGAAATTTAAAAGGGGAGTAATAGAAAAAGGGAAGCTCTAGTACCTCTGCGGCCCGTTTATGACTCCTCCCCCAAACTTATCCTGCACCCCATCTCGGGGTGTCAAAATTTGAGTAAGAAGTATAAACGGACCTTCGTTATTTATTTATTTGGCGGGGAAGGCCCACTTGGACTCCAGGAGCATGCTGGCGTAGATACTCCTAAGCACGTGATACTGCTCGTACTGCATGTTCTCCACCTTGAGGCCGGTAGTTGCGATAGATACCATCCATGATAGGCAGAAGAACCCACAATCATTTAATAGGGGTACCTGTTGAGGGCTTCTGTGGAAATATTGAGTCTTCTTGAAGTCCTTGCCTTTTATCATTGTGAACCCTCTGTAATGTTGTTGTATCATTTTGATGATGGCTTCATCGTAGGTGTTTGCCTTTTCTTCGGTAGGAGACTTTGCTGTCGTCATGTTAGTTTTTTTCTTCAGTGAGAAGGTTGCATCGGAACTATTATACAGAATTGCAATCTTCTTCAGTAGGTTCGTGTGCAGCAAAGTCCAATGGTTGTCATGAAGAATCGACAAGAAGATGTGTTCAGGTGTGCCTACTTGAAGCCGTCGTTGCAGCTGCTCTGTCTCTCCCATCTTCTTGTCCTTGAGGATGTCGTCTACCAATAGGAAATATGCCATGTGTGAGTTTGGCATTGAATCTCCTAAGAGTGCCTGGTAGGCTGACATCGTGCTCATCGAGAGGTATCCTCCTGTTCTCAATGTTTCTTGGAGGTCATCTTTGAGCACACATATGCCATCTCATTCGAAGATGACATCTCTTGACAAATTGTCTTCCCTCAGAGAACTCATAATTATTAAGAGTTCTTCCATCAACAGACTGAAGCAGCTCCATCTTTCGAAGTTCTTGAAGGAAGGTACTATGTCTCCTTCCGAGCCTTCTGGTCCATCGTTCCCCAGGTCTTGTTTTGTTTCTTCTTCCACAGGCTGTCTTTCTACATGAGGAGCTTTAGGGGCGTCGAATACTGAAGGCTGATGTTCATCTTCTGCTTGCTTCACAGCCTCTTCAGTCTCTACAGCCCAGCCCACTTTCCAAGCTGTAGACCTAGCCAGTTTTGTTGGGTAGACCCACATGTTCTTGAGTTGCTCCCTCCAAGATGTCTTCTCGGGGAGAGGGATGTCCGCGTGCAGCCTATGGGGCATGACATCTGTAGCCATCGCCGAATCCTTGAAAAATCGACGAATGTAGATTACCTCCATTGCGTACATGCCCCACAATCCATGTAGGTCTTCCACTTGTAGATCTTCCAGGGGAATGCCCCTATTGATGGCTTCCATCATACACATGACGATGAAGGCACAATCCCCTGAACTAGCTCCTTCCTGAGGAACGTTCTTGTTTATGGAGAAGAGTTTCCATGACCCTTGGAACCTTGGACTCGCCTCATTGATAGCCCTCTGTAGGCGTATATGAATTTTTAAGGCATCCCTGGCATCCTTCCTCTTTTAGATGAGTGAAGTGCTATCCATCTCTGCTACGCAACAATTGATAACAATCATCTTCCTCTCCGTAAGGTCGATGACAATTAGACCCCAGTGCTTTACGTTATTGATGGGTAGCACCACTGTCTTGGTCTCCCTTCTCTTGATTGCCGCCTGTAGTTCCAACACTTCTGCCGCCATGTATTCTTCTTTATACAACAGGCTGGATAGACGTGTGGTGCCGTTGAAGATCGGCTGTGGCTTATCTTGATGGAGGAATTCTTCCAGGAGGGTGACACAAAGTACCTTAAACATCATTTTTTGTACTTGTGCCATTTTCAGAAAGACTCTCCGGAAGTCCTCCCTGGTCAGACGTCTACCCTTGTTGATATACAATATGTCTGACTCGGGTAGATTGTCGTCGAGGACATATGTCAGGACATGGACATCTCTGCAAGAGATGCACAACACGGTCTTCATGTCCATGTCCTTCATTTTGCAAGGCAGAGGGGGAGCTGCTATAGGTAACATCATTCTTTCTTTAGCTTGCCTCTCCCTGGTGGGCTCTTCTGTGAAGAAGGTTGCATGCCCGCCCTCCTCGTCTTCCGACGTTGCCTCTTGCACTGTCGGTACTGAGACTTCTCGGATGGTGGGCATAGCCTCGGCCGCTTTTTCAGCACCCTTGATCGGAGGTTGTGCTATGGCCCTTAGTCTAGCTTCCTCTAAGGAAGCTTCTGCATCTACGTCTTTTGCATGGCTTTCTTCTGACGTCTGCCCCAGCCTGGCCTCAACCATCATCTTTAGCGTGGCCTCCATCTTCCCATCGTAGATGTAGTCATTGTGCTCCTCATGAGATGGGAAGAGGAGGAAGTCGTTTGATTCTTCCATCCCAGATCCTAGCTCGGCTATCAACCTATTTATCTCTACTGCGCCGACCGAGCTAAGCACTGTGACCACCTCCTCCCGATGAGCCCTTGCTTCCTTCTCTGCTTTTGTCAGAGTGAGTGCGGGAGGGGTGAGGCGATATCTCGCCTGTTGTTCGTCCTCATTGGCAGTTTCATCCATTGCCTCCTCCGAGTCGTAGTTGAGGTCAAACCCCCTTGATTGTGCTGTATGTTTTTCGTACTGGGGGTTGACCTTCCTGCTGGTTGGTTACCTTGGTGCTCAGCTATGGGGGATTGCCTTTAGCTTGTACTCCTGTTCTTTGCTGCACCGACTCCTGATGTGCCGGCTCCTGCTCCTGCCCCCCACGTTGTCATCATGGCTGGAGGGGCTGGCGAGGGAGCATTCTGGGCTAGTAGGGCACTTTGTCGTTTTCTTCTTCCGTCGGGCCTCGAATTTTTCACGTACCTGCTTGATCTTCTGGCGGTCTTCTTTTATGCCCTGCTCCTCTTCTTGTAGGGCGGCCATCACCTCTTCGTATTCCTTGCACATCAGCTCGTTGTCGGCGCGTATGGCCTGCCCCTCCTTCCGTAGGATCACCATTTCTTATTACATTTTTCGCAACACTCCCATCATTGTCCATTGGTTGCTCAGGACTTCTTGCATGAACTCCAGGTGTGATGACGTTATCTCGTTTATCTCCTTTACCTGCATTGTTAGTGAAGATAAAGAAGTAGAAATTTTTTCATTTATTGAATCGGTTTGATGCATGTGTTCCCACATTGCATCAAACCTATTACCTAGGGAACCCTCGAAGGAGGGTGCCTATTGTTGTTGTTGGTGCAGATGCTGTCCCGCACATTTTGTTGACACACTCAGAATGGTTGGATGCTTAGGTGGTGGTGGCGGGGTCATATCCCTTGGTTGACTCTTCTTTGGCTTCGCCTCTGGTACGTCTTGAGATTCTTGTCTTTCTGCCTCTACTTCCAGCATATTGGTGTCAAGAGGGGCTTCTTCTTCGGCTTGGCCCCTCTCTGGCTCTGGCTCCAACTCCGGTATGGCTTGGGAGCCTTGTCCTTCTGGCTCTGCCTCCGGCTGGCTGGTGGGTTGCGGGACCTCTTTAGTGCCTGTAGTCTTTTCCGCTTCTCCCTCCACTACAACAGTTTCCTCCTGCGGTCTTGGGGAAGCGGGGTCTACAAATTGTGCTTCCACCAGTCGTTCTGCAGACCTCTCTTTCTCAACTGGCTTAATGGTGGCTTATGCTTTCTTTTTCTCCACCGCCAGTTTGTTCCTTGGCTCCTGGGTTTTCTTCACTATTAGTGTCGGGACACTGCTTTCCTCTACTGCACGTGCAGGTTCTGCCGATCTGCTGGCATGCAGTGTCCCAGAGCTCATGTTCTCAATGTCGTTAAGAGTTGGCCGCAGCTTGTGGGTGTCATAGAACGCCATCTTGGGGAGGGGGAGTGGCTTCTTCAGTCCTTGGTGTTTACAATATGTTTTCTCCCCTTCACTTACAGAATTCCCATGCTGGCGAGGGAATTTATATCTATACTTTGTTGTCCCTCCATTTCTTCATATCTTTGTAGTGATCCTTCTTCTAGTAGGTAGTCGGCGATCCTCGCTATCTGACCCCCTATACAGAAGGATGACTTCCTCTATGCCTCACCACCTACAGTTGATGACAGCCTTTTGATAAGGATCCTTCCTATATTAACTGGTCTCTTATTGATCATAGACCATATAAGGAAGAGATCCCCCTTTCTAACTATCCTGGTCTCTAACCTGACATCTATAGAAAAGGCGGTGATCTTCTGCATGATCTTGATGCAGATGGAGGTGATTCTAGAGGCCTTGGAGTTCTTTGAGTTGTGCCTTCCCTCTAAAGTCAGCTCCTCCCACATCTTGTTTCTATTGTATGCAACAATCTCCCTCTCCCCTAGAGCACCTGAACAGGCTTTAACCTCTTCTTCAGATGCGGTGAAGATCCTGTTTAGGCCCATCTCTGTTATCTGGTGGGTTTCTCCCCCAAGCCATACCTGTAGCTAGTAGTCCCCTCCTCCTGCTACTCGTGTCCTATTTCCAGTGGTGAGCTTAGTGAGAGAGGACATAAACTCTAGGGTTAGCTTCCGGTACGACCTTGCTTTGGGCGTGCAGATGGTTTGTAAGTTTGCGCCCTCTAGAAACTTTATCGTCCTGTCATATAGCCTCAACTTTTTGAAGTCCTCCACGTCAAAGTAACGTGTAGGAACACATTCTTTGTTAGTGGACATCCAGTCATAGGCGGACTGGTGCACGATGTCCTGAGGTAAAAATTGGGGCTCCCCTTGAGGCACAGAGGCTCCTTCTACTGCCTTTTTAGTCTTTGCCTTCTTGCAGGGCATGGGTTCCTTGAATGCAAATTTTCACTTCTTCCCGTGTATTGGGCTTCCTGACTCCTCATGTAGATACTTGGAGGTGTCTGTTTCCCCCATCTGCTCTGTTGCTTCTGTAGACTCCTCTTGTGGTACCCCCGCCAAGATCCTCTGATATTGTTCCAGTCTGAGTTGGATCTCTAGGCGCTTAGGGACTGGTAGGGCGGTGCTCCTTTTCAGCTTCTTGGTTAAATCCTTAACTATCATCTCTACTTCCTTCAGGGAGGTAGCCCTCTAGTATAGGGGATCGCTCGAAGCTGGAGAAGACATTCTGTAGGTTAAAGTAGATTAGTACTCAGTAAAGTATACTCAAAGATTACCTTTATTTTCCTAGGCATAATTATCATCAAGTTAAAGGTAATCATTAGGTTATAAGTTTTCATTCTTAACTTTTTGGTTGCAATTTTATTAAATGGATAGTAAGAATCGAGGTCACAGTTTTAATCATGGACGCAGTTAATATTGTTTTGGAGGAAGTCATGGTCACGAATTTCTTGAAAAGATCACGGTCATGATTCTTTTCTGAGGAGAAAACTGCGGTTGTGATGTTAATCGCGGCCGCGATTATAATCGTGATCACTATTATAATCACGGTCGCGGTCTTTTCTTTAGAAAAGCCGAACTTATTTTGGGTTTAATGGACATCGCGGCCGTGGTCCTTAGGGATTTACACCATGCGTCGGTTGAGATGACCAAGATATCGGTCCACTCCATCCGTTCAGTTCTTCAGACCGCTATTCTTTGTCCAGTTATTTTTTCATTTTTAGGGTTTTAAGAACTTTCTTTTTAGGGACAAAAGGGGAACAAGAAAAAGAACAGAGCTAAGCGCCCAGAAACAAGGCGTCAACAATGCGAAAATTGGGTAAGAGGTGAAAGCGGCTCACCGTAGCGATGAAGGAAGAGCTCGAGATCAAAATAAAACCCGTTGGTGTGTAGAAAGGAGAAATGAGATGGTTACCTGATCGATGGGAGAGGATGCAACGACGACACACGAATGGCAAGGCAAACGATCTCGGAAGACTCGCGGGAACGACTAGATCGGGTGTTGGATGGTGGACTCGCGACACAAAATTTTCACTTCTCTGGTCCTTCAGTCGGATGAGGCAACTCTTGATCCTTTTCTTTGTTGAGTTGGGTTGGTTCATCCAGGTTGATCTTTGATCTTTTTACAAATGTTTCATCCTCGTAGAATCTTTTCAACCTGTAGCCATTGACCTTGAAGTCCCAGTCTTTTCTCCTTGAATCTCCATCATTCCTAATGGATAAATCTTTTCCACAAATAATGGGCTTGACCATCTTGTTCTAAGATTCCCAGGGAAAAGCCTGATGCTAGAATTGAAGAGAAGAACTTTGTCTCCTTCACGAATGTCCTTTTTCCTTATGTGGGCATCATGCCACACCTTGTTCCTTTGCTTGTAAATCTTTGTGTTTTCGTAAGCATGCAATCTCAGCTCCTCGAGCTCTTGTCGCTGTAGATATCTCTTTTTCCCTACCTTTTCTAGGTCCATAATTAGAAACTTAATCGCCCAAAGGGCCTTGTGCTCAAGCTCTAAGGGTAAATGAAAAGAATTTCCATGGATTAGCCTATAAGGCATTGTGCCTATGGGTGTCTTGTAAGAGTTATATAGGCCCAGAGAGCATCGTCGAGCTTCATGAACCAGTCCTTACGAGTATGGTTGACAGTCTTTTTCCAAAATTTTCTTAATCTGCCTATTAGATACCTCCACCTGTCCAGAGGTTTGAGGGTGATAGGGTGCTGCAACCTTGTGCTTGACCTCATACTTCTTCAGTAGCACCTCAAATTGCTTCTCCCCAAAGTGTGATCCACCATCGCTTATCACAGTGCGGGGTACTCCAAAGCATGGAAAGATGGTTTTCTCAAATAGCTTAATCATAGACTTAGAGTTGCAAGTTTGGGTAGCAACAACCTCTACCCATTTCGACACGTAGTCCACAACCACTAATATGTACTGATAACATTTTAACGAGGGGGAAGGGACCCATGTAGTCTATTCCCCATACGTCAAAGATCTCAACTTATACCCAATCTATCGTCGACATTTCGTTCCTTTTTCCGATATTTCTAGTTGACTGGCACTCCTTGCAAACTTTCACATAAGCATCAACATCCTTGAATAGCGAAGGCCAGTAAAATCCTGATTGAAGCACTTTTGCGGCAGTTCTGTCCCCACTATGATGCCCTCCATAGAGTGAAGAGTGGCATTCTCTCAATATTAGTGGAACCTCCTCTTCCGGTATACATATTTTGTAAAAACTGTTAGAACATTTCTTGAATAGCAATGGGTCGTCCCAATAGTAGTTCCTCACATCAGACAAGAGCTTCTTTTTCTAGTTGTATGTGATTTCCGGCGGGAAATCCCCGCAAGCAAGGTAATTGCAAATGTCTGCGAACCATGGCAAGTTCTGTTCTTTAGCTTCTATCATGAGCAAAGCCTCATCTGCGTATTTATCATTAATAGGTGGCTCATTCTTGTCTTCGACGATATCCTCGACAAATGGTCAGCCACTATGTTTTCTGCCCCTTTCTTGTCAATGATCTTGTGATCGAACTCCTAGAGTAATAGGGCCCACCTTAGCAACCTAGGTTTAGTGTCCTTCTTCTACATTAGGTATCTAATAGCTCCATGGTCAGTATAAACCTTTACTTTTGCTCCAATCAGATAAGACCTGAATTTTCAAAAGCAAAAACAATAGCTAGCAATTCTTTCTCCGTGGTAGTGTAATTGACTTGTACCTCGTCCAGGGTGCTGCTGGCGTAGCAGATAACATGATGTCTCTTATCCTTCTTCTGCCCTAGGACTGCCCCAACAACATAGTCACTAGCATCGCACATTAGCTCAAAGGGTAACTCCCAATCTAGGGATTGGAGAATAGGTGGAGTTACGAGGGCTTCCTCAAGGTCTGAAAAGCTTTCAGACAATCATCTATAAAATCAAATTATGTGTCCTTAATCAGTAGATTTAAATGGGGTTTTTATATACTTGAAAAGTCCTTGATGAATCTTCTATAATAACTGGCATGACCAAGAAAACTTCGCACTCCTGTCACGGACTTAGGTGGATGTAGTTTAGAGATGGCTTCGACCCATCTTACATCTACTTCAATGCCTCTCTTTGAGACCTTGTGCCCCAAGACTATGCCTTCTTGCACCATAAAATGACATTTCTCCCAGTTGAGGACTAAGTTCTTCTCTTCACAGCGTTACGGGACTAATGATAGGTTTTTCAAACAACCATCAAAATCTCTTCCATAAACAGAAAAATCATCCATAAAGACTTCCACAATGTCCTCCAGAAAGTCTGAGAACATCGAGATCATGCAATGTTGGAATGTTGCAGGAGCATTGCATAATCCGAACGGCATTCGTCGGAAGGCATAGGTACCATATAGAAAGGTGAAGGTAGTTTTCTCTTGATCACCAGGTAGGATGGGAACTTGGTAAAATCTAGAATAACCGTCCAAGAAGCAAAAATATTTGTGATGCACAAGCCTTTCTAACACTTGGTTTATAAAGGGAAGAGGGTAGTGATCTTTCTTCATTACTTGATTCAATTTTCGATAATCGATGCACATTCTCCACCTGGTTACAGTCTGGATGACTACTTCATCTTCTTTATCACCCTTCACCACTGTCATCCCCCCTTTATTTGGTACAACATGAATTGGGGTCACCCAATTGCTGTCGCTGATCGGGTAGATAATGCCTGCATCTCTTAGCTTGATGACTTCCTTCTTTACAACTTCCTTTAACATTTGATTCAGCTTCCTCTGGGGTTGAATCAGAGGTTTTGCTGATTCTTCTAGATTTATGTGGTGCATACATAGAGCAGGGTTAAGCCCCTTGATATCATCCACTGAATAGAATATAGCTTTCCTATGGAGCCTTAGCTCCTTAAGAAGTCTTTCCATTTGCTCTTCGGTCAGACTGGCATTGACTATGACAGGATTCCTTTCTTCAGGATCAAGAAACTCATATTTCAGACCTTCTGATAATTGTTTAAGCTGGTTTGGGTTTTGGTACTTCCTCTTATTCCTTTGTCAATTCTAAAGAAGCACACTTGACAACCTCGACAACTTCCTCTTCGTCGCTCAAATCCCCTGCGTCTCGATTTAGGTATTCGATGATCTCAGCAACCTCTGGGTCATCAATTTCTGAATTTTCTTTGTTTAACGCCCTCATAAGAGGGTCTACCACTGCTGTGTCTTCTTCTACTTCTTCGCAATATTGGTTGTAGCTATCCACGAAGTAAGTAGATTCGAGCAGGGATGGTCCTTTCATAGCATCTTTCACTGTGAAATCTATGTGATCATTTTCGACCCTCAGAGTTATGATGCCTTCAGCGACATCAATTAGTGCCCTCCCAGTCGCCAAGAAAGGACGTCCAAAGATAATAGGGCATTTAGGGTCTTCAATAGTGTCAATGATAACAATATGACATGGGATGAAGAATTCCCCCATGCGAATCGGAACATCTTCAACTACTCCCACTAGCCTCTTGAAGGTGTGGTCCGCCAACTTGATTCTCATATTAGTCCTGACCATCTCAGTCAATCCTAATCGTTGCGTGAGGCTTAAAGGAATTAAACTGATACTAGCCCCCAAGTTGGCGAGACTTTTCCTTTCAATGTTATCCCCTACAAAAAAGGGTATAGTAAAGGCTCCAGGGTCCTTCTTCTTGGTAGGTAGTTCTGCTTTTACAAAGGATGTTGGCATGATGGCTAGGTGTACAGTTTCGATCCCTCCTCCTCGTCTTTTCTTCATGACTAGATCCTTGAAGAATTTGGTATAGGTCGGCATTTCTTCCAAGGCATCCAGAAATGGTACCTCCAGGTGGAGCTTTTTCACTGATTCCATGAACTTCTCAAACCTCTTCTTGAGGTGAGCCTTTACAAGCTTGTATGGAAAAGGTAATCTTGGCGAGTACTGACTCCTCTTGGCGAATAATTCTTCTTCAAGTTTTGGTTCCCTAACTGGTGGGTGCTGGTTCTCTCCCTTGGCTGGGTTCTCTGTAACAATCTCTGGCTCTGGTTCTTCAGGTCTTGTCACCTTAGGGCACTCTATTGTTCTTCCCAATCTAATGATCGCCATCTCAGTAGATTCTATGTTAGAAGGAATCTTCCCCGAGGGGTTCTTTATGAGCTCGGGGGTTCTTTACGTGCTCAGCCAACTGAGTGAGCTACTGGTCTATCTGGCATTGATGTGTTTGCATATACGCCGTTTGTACCTGCATAGTATTCAGAACGCCAGAGTTGGACAGTGCACTTTGTGCAAGTTGATTGTTTATTGTGTCTTGTCTCTTGACAAAATTGAATAGTTGGCCTACTAAGTCAGGCTGACTAGTACTCCTTGTCTGACTCTATCCTTGAGCTTGTCCTTGTCCTTGACTTGCGTTAGTAGCTTGGCGGTTTTGATACTTACCTTGACTTTGATAATTGGTTTTGTTTGTCTGGAAAGTTCTTGTCTTGGTGTACTTTCCTTGTCCGCTCTTCTTCTCGAAACCTGGTGGTTGCTTGGGTGGATTATTCAATTGATGCAAATTTTCTGCACCATCTTTGTTGCCATAACTGAATCCTGGGTGTTCCGGTCTCTTAAAGTTAGCATAGGAGACATTTTCAGCTTCCTCCTCCTCAGACTCGCTTTCACTTGATTCTTCGGGTCAGGTATATATGCAGTTGTCTATCCCATGCCCTCCTTCACCACAGGTGACACATTTCATCACCTTCTCAATTTGCTTCTTTCCTTTCCCTCATGATTCCTTCAACTGTTTGACATTCGTGGCTATCTTTTGTATTTGAGACGTGATTGCTTCGAGAGCCTTTGATTCAATCGATGATCCTTCATTGGTGGCTTTCTTAGCATATCCTCTGTTGGTCTGGTCATAATCAGTCCCAGCTTGTAACTCAGCCATGTTTTCTATGATCGTTTTAGATCTACTAGGCTTTTTACCGAGAAATTCACTTCCAGCTGCTACATTTAGCGAAAGTCTCTCTTCAGGAGTTAGACCATTGTAGAAAGTTATTATTAAGAACCCCTTCTTGTAATTGTGGTGAGGGCAGTCTCTCTGGTACTCCTGATACCTTTCCCATGCTTCATGCAGATTCTCACTTGGATTCTCCATGAAAGATGTGATCTTCTGCCTGTTACGAACAGTCTTCTCAGTGGGGTAGAACTTGTTCACAAAAGCATATGCCAATGCATTCCATCCATTTAAATCTTGATGCAGTAGCCCAAGGTACTGGGATAGTGCCTTGTCCTCCAAAGAGAATATGAAACCCTTACAGTAAATGACTTCTTATGGAACTCCCTGTGTTATAACCTCGATTTTTCCAAAATATGTAATGAAATTGTGAATCTTCTTTTTAAAGATAAATGAAATCCATGGTTGATGTGATGAATTAATTTGAATGGATTTTGTGTTTGATAGCTTGTATGTTTTCTTATTGGGCCTTTTTGGCCATTGAGCCCAATTGAAGGAGAAAAAGAAAAGGATTAAAAGAGTACATAAAGAAATAAATGAAATAAGAACAAAAGGCTAAGGAATGTTTTACCAAAAATAGGATTTCGAGTTAATGGATCCCTTAGGGTTCAAGGAACTCAGAATTGGAAAATGATAATAAAAGAAATAGAAAGGACATGGAAAATATGAGTAATTGAAGGATAACTTGCAAACCAAGAAAAGGGATCGTACTTTTAAGATAATAACTCCAAAGTTTTTAGGATGGAAGATAAAAATATAATTGAGTTTCCCTCAAAATTTGAAGTAAAAAGGAGTTACCGTTTGGGAGTTATGAATTTTCCAAGTTTCCTTTGAATTAGGAATATAATTCAATATTAATTGGGAATTTGTTTCCTTTTGATCAAGCGCGTGTGATGAGAGCCCTTGGATTTAGATCCAATGGGAAATGTTCATCGTTTAGAATCCCAGTTGGACGCAGACTCTGCGTTACAGGGGGGATCTTTCCCACACTTTTTCTCGCGATCAAGTGCATCTACACTTCCGGTTCTTGTCCCAATAGATTCGGGATATCTTGACGAAGGGATTCATCCCTGGTTTGTCGAGGTTTCGTCTCCGTTTGGGAAAGTTACCAATCCATCAGGGCGTGGCCCGATCCTATATATATGGCAGGTCTTTGGAGAGAACCAACATAGTTTCTTGCTAGCCCAACCTCTGCAGATTAGTGCAAGGAGTGTTTTTGTGCGCTCAATTGGTGTGTTCGTCCTAATCTGCAACCCCGACGCCGCAGTGACCCTTGCCGAAATCCGGCGAGCAGGGGATAAGGTTGGAGGAGCTCGGGCTGGAAATTGAACCGGCCACCAACTTTTTTGAGGGGAGGTGAAGCTCCCTAGTCGATCGGCATGAGCAAAAGGCGACGAGGGCTCGGAGTCAACCTCTAGGTTGACTGCGCGGGCTGCTGTGTCCAAGGTAGGTGACGACCCGTCAATCGTCCGATCTGAGACCACGGTGGACTCAGTTGCATCTGACACTCTGCTAGAAGGGAGGATTTGCTAGAAGGCGCACACAGATAGGATCGTCGGATCCGGAGGAGGACCACGGGCACATCGATCCAACGACTGACGAATTTTGGTAACTTCGCCTCTTTAACCGAATATTCGGAAAAAGGGTTTTTCTTGTGAAATTGATAGAAATCACTAGGATTGTCTAATGAGAAAACTTTATATATGAAAGTGGTGTAGAAAAATACGAGGAATCCAATAAAAATGATTTGAGAACCTAGTTCAGCTCTGTTTTGCAAAAGTACCCTAAATTGCTAATAAAGTGTATTAAAAATTGATGAGAAACCCTAATTGAGTGTTAAGAGTGTAATTTGGTGAATCAATAGGTTAAATTGATAAGTTTAACCCTATTAATGATAAAGGTGGTTTGATTATCTGTTTGAATGCAAAAGTGCTTAATTTAGAGTTGTAATACCTAAAAGAAGGTTAATTTACATGGAAACCCTAATTTGGGATAAAAGGAGATAAAAATCATATTTTTGTGGAATAAGATAATCAGATGCTTAATAAAGGAAATTCAATGATAAATTAGGGGTTTTATGTAGTTTTGATAAATTAAGGATGATAATAAGTAAAGAAGAAGTAAAAACCCTAATTTCCAAAGGAACCCTAAAATAGGGATTGAAATCCTAAGTAATGTGATGAAAATTGGATAGATATTAATAAAAGGAAATTTGTACTTTTATTTTAGGATTTCTCTTCCTCATTGCTTGTTGATTGGGTTTCTCTGCATATTTGATTCTATCTTAAAATCTGCAACCAAAGGTATGTGGTTAATTATGAATAACCGCTTAGTTTCCCGATGGTTTCCCAGATGTTTAATCGCATTGAATGCAACTAAACTGTTTGGATGTTCATATTGCAATTATAAAGTGACTATGACTATCACATAATGTATATGCCTTCTAGATAAGATCCTGGTCCCCTCTGTGTCATAATGGCTGACCTGGTATATGGATACCTAGAGGGTAGGTCCATCAGGTCATGAATGACTTAGTATATGGCTGCCTAGAGGGTAGGTCCATCAAGTCATAGTGAGTCAGATATTGGGCTACCTTTGGGTGGTGCCATGCGACTCTACCTTTACATAGGTACCATATAAGTCCTTACAGGGACAACACAGAGTTGTGGATAGGTATGGATTGAGTAGTTTGGCTTAAAACGTAATCTTGGTTGATAAATGATTAATTGAATGATTACATTGTTAACATATTTGCATGATTATTGTTTCCTCCACATACCAGCTTCTGGATGACCTACGTTTTGTTTGTCGGCATTTTAGGTACAATGAAAAGAACAAACAGTAAAGTGGCACATGTGGTACTAAATGAGAATTAAAGTGCAAAGGAGGATTAGATAGATTAGTATCTGTGTGGATAGAAGTTTAGAGATCCAAGTTTTCAAAAAGGTATGCAAAAAAATTTATTTTCTTACAGCTTTCAGTATAGTATGTTAAAATTTGATAATTATTCTTGGTTAATTATCGAACCTTTGATCCGAAGTCATGGGTGCAACTTCGACGTCTCAGTCTCCCTTAATTGGGGGTTATCGGGAGGTGGGGTCGTAACATTTAGTATCAGAGCGTAGGTTCCTCATTTAACCATTAATAATTATTAAATTTTACAAACTCCATAGAACCCAAGGGAGTTATTAGAGGATTATCTGAAAGACAGAGGTGTCTGGAAAAGGATCACGACCGGGGGCTGGCAATATTTTCCTCCACACTGCTAGTCGGAATATGAGGACTCCTGGATCCATGTGACTGCCTGGCCAAAGTCTTAGGGTATGAATTGAAATAAGATACCTTTAGGACTTCTCATCTTATTCATCCCTTCTCACCATAAAATTCTGATAAGGACCTAAAGGATTAGGGTTTTCTTTCTTCTCCTCACCCTCTTGAGGTATGGGTTAATAAGGTTTAAGGAATCCTCCACCAAATTAATGAAAGGCATGTAAATAAGATGTCATGGACATAAGCTTAATAGATTAAGCGCAAACTAAAGAATAGATACATGCTTAGGTCGTATGACATAAGTTGTCATGTCCTCAGAAGAGTCCTGAGGCTAGACCTTCTTAACAGGAGGATAAGTTAGTCTTGGAGATAAAGATCTCCATTTCAAGTAGAGACCTGGAACATCCTTGGAGGATGATGCTAACCCTAACCCTAAGTGAAGGTTAGAGAGAGATGAAGTTGGACCAGGTGTTTAAAAGGACATGCGTTTGGGATGCCATATGATCCATGGGTGACCTAGCACCTTTGGCAACCCAACCCTGGGAAGGGTCGTGCATGTTAGGGTAAAGGATAGCTCCTTAGATTATGATGTTAGTGAGGGACCATAGAAACCCTATGGGCTTGTGCAAGTAGGGCATAGATGGCATCTGGGGCACGTCATAATGCTGACAGTAGGATGAAACCCTGGATAAGGAATTATGATGGAGCATAAAGGGTTATGGATGATCTTGAGCAACCATAAGTTCGAACCTAGGCTTCACCCATGTAGAGCATGCTTTTGAGGTTGATCCTTCATGAAGAAAGGACCTCTAATGGTGAGGTTGGATGTGGGGTTAGCTCTAGAGAGAGAGTAGGAAACCCAGCAAGAAGGTTGGAAGCCTAAAACCCTGAACAATGGATGATAGTGGTTGCCTCATGATCGATCCCTGAAAGTTGTTGATACCTTGGTTGCCTTTAGAGGGACCAAACCCTTGAGAAAAGATGAAGCTTCTGGTACCTACGTGCCTATGGTATAGATGTTTACCTTCCGAGGTAGGAAGAAGAGTTCCTTAGACCTAGAAAGGTTTAGTAGCAGATTATGAGGCCTTGTACCTTGTTGGTTGTCCTTAAGGAGGACCCAACTCTAAGTGTTGCTTGGGTTGAAGGATGACTAGGAGTGCATGTCATGCCTTTTCCATGCTTGGTTCGTAGATAAGAGATAGAGCATGCAGTGAACCTAGGGTTCCTAGGCCTAAGAGGGGAAGTGGTGTACCTAAGGCTCATGATGAGAAGTTGAGTTCCTATAGAAGCGAGCATGGTACTCCTCATGAATAGAGGAAAAGAGAAGCCCCATTAAGTTTAAGGTGTGTTTGATGAACCCCTCACATCTAGGTTGATGATAAAGAAAGGTATGATCTTGATCCAACATTGAGGAAAGAGGACAAGTATGACCTAGCATGGTTCAATAGGTGATCTGCTTGTGCCTTAATATCCTGGTAGGGTTAAGTAAGCTCATGTGGATGTGAGAGCTTTTGTGACCTTGTTGTCAAGAGATAGTTTTCCTCCCATCCTGGGAGAGGGACCCCTTTGGTAGGGTGTATATCAGTTTTGTTGGTTTAAGGTAACCTGAAGAGGTCTCACAGGATCTTGAGAAGCTAAGTGAAAAGTACATAATGAACCTGTAGACCCATAGATATCCATCTCTAATTGCATATGAATGTGTTACCATGGAGGTAACCGGTATGGGGCTTGACCAAGGTAGGCAGGTTGCCATGACCCCTATGAAAGGATGAAAGCCAGTCCTTGAATGTAGAAAGAGAGATGATGAAGACTTGGGTAAGGTTCTAAGTAAACATGTACTATAATGGTGAATCCTAAGTCTATCCTTGGGTCTGGTAGGGATAAGATCGATGAAAGTAGGAGTTGCCTAATTCCCTAGTTGCACATGACCATAGGGTTGGGAGGTAACATCTATCATTGTCTGAGGTCCATGGGTTAGGAGATTGATCACCTTCATGAACTCATGGGACCCAAAGGGAAGATGAGTAGGGAACTCTCTTGATGCATAAGGGAAGAGGGATGACCCCAAAAGAGTCGGTACCCTATAGACCTAGAGGATATGACCAAGGATATAAACCTCAGTAGGCTCAAGACTAGTTTTCCATGGAGGTAACTTTGATATCGAAATGTTTGTGATGAAGAGACATATGTGGCACGTTGAAACTTAGATGTAAAGGTGTATTGGCAAGGTGGGATGTACCATCTCTACTCTTAGAACAGGAAGAACTCTGTATTTGGACTGCAACCAAATGCTTATTTCCTCTTGTTATGGGAGTGAGAGATAGGACATTACGCATGCCATACACCAAGGATAAGAGATGATGTAGGTTGGAATGTTGCCACGAGAAATGGGGATAGAGAAGATAATCTACCCTGGTAAAGTGAATGATACATGGATTGTTTGTAAACACTAAGAGGGATGAGGTAGTCCCCTTATGAGGATGTTTTTATCATGAACTATGTGGAACTTATAAGTTATACCAGGTTGAGTTTGATCACCATGATGATGAAATCAGAGAAGTGTTCTTAATGAAGATAGACATAGAGTTTGAGGTGAGATGATAAGTGAAATACATGGAAGTGTATGTCTTCAATGTTACCTAATACCTAAGGATGTGAAGTGGTAATGGATGCTCTGGTTGAGATACATCTGACTTGTTTGACTAGAAGCTAGAAAAGGTTGTTTAGCTAACCCTAAGTTCGAAAAGGAGAGGTGTTTGGATAACATTCAGATGTAACAAGATACATTGAAAAGTTAATGGCTGTTTGGTTATCCAGTCTAGTCCTTGATACAATGAAAGGATGGTGGTAGAACCTCAAGTGCACTTCTTTGGAAAAGAAGGTGATGAAACCCCGACTAGAGTGGTTTAGGGTTTCTGAGGAATTGATCTAGAAGAATAATGACATACAGGAGATCATGATTTTAAGATCACCATACACTGTGGTAAATGGCAATAGCACTTTGGATGCTTAAGATGAAGTTGCATGTGGTTTATGACCATGCAATCCAGGAGGTAAAGGACGAACCCCAATAACCCAGTGTATCAATATAGAGGACAAAAGAGTCCCTGAGAGGGAATGGGAGTTCATCACTATGGATGTTGTGATAAGTCTCCCCTTGACCAAGAAAGGTCGATATGCAATATGGGTTATGGTAGGTTGCCTTACCTAGATGACATGAGAAAGAAAGAGTTATGTTAAGGGACAGATCTAGTTGAACTACCCATGAGAGAGATGGTTCAACTACACCATGAAGTGAGTTCAAAGGTTCTTGAGTTTGACCTAAAGGTTTCCTTCCAAAAGATGGAAGTAGGTGCATGATGAACTCAATGTTAGTATAGTTTATCACCCCTAACTATGGTTAGTATGATCCAGACTAAAGGGTCTGATGAGGGAATGTGTGCTCGTTCAGGGTGATTTCTAGAGACAGTTCTTGTCCTATGAAAGGTGTGACAATGACCACCATAGCCAGTATCAGGTTTTATAAGAAGCTCTGTAAGGGAGGTTGTGTCAGTCACCACTTCAGTAAGGTGATGTTGGTGAAAGGACCACATGATGGTTAGAAAAGGACCACATGATGGTTAGAAAAGGGACCACAGTGCGTGTAGATGAAGTCACTTTGATTGTGTAAGGGCTGAAAGGAGCCTAGAGACGATGAGAGTCGTGAGCAGATGCAAAGTAGACTGACATACAAGTTACTGTGGAAGAATATGTGAAAATTCGACCCCTCGAAGTTATAGCTAAGAGAGCTGAGTCCCCGATGCATGGGTTCTTTTGATATGGTTTGGTGGAGAAGGTTAAGTTTGACCTTACCCCCCGGGATAAATTAATGTGTGATGAGTTCCATGTATCCGATTTAGAGCACTATGTGAGGTATCCGACCATGTGCTGAGCAATGAACCTAGTGAGCCCCAAGGGAGGCTAACATGGTCTGAGTCACCTGTGCAGTTTATAGACGCCAGGATGAAAGAACTCAGAGAAACAAATATGTGATAATAAAGGTTCTTTGAAAATGCCATGAGTACGACAAAGCCGCATAGGGGCCAATGATGGACATGGAAAAGTCTTATCCTGAGTTACCTTTGCGTATTATAGATACTAAGGTAAAAGAGCTCAGAAATAAGAATATAGAGATGGTAAAGGTTCTTTGGAAACACCAAGGAGAGGATGAGGCCACATGGGAGCTGAAGACGGACATGGAAAAAGCATATCCTAATTTGTTTGTTTGATTGTTGAATTTTGAGGGCAAAATTCCTATAAGGAGGGGACGATGTTATAACCTCAATTTTTCCAAAATATGTAATGAAATTGTGAATCTTATTTTTAAAGATAAATGAAATCCATGGTTGATGTGATGAATTAATTTGAATGGATTTTGTGTTTGATAGCTTGTATGTTTTTGTGTTGGGCCTTTTTGGCCATTGAGCCCAATTGAAGGAGAAAAAGAAAAGGATTAAAAGCGTACATAAAGAAATAAATGAAATAAGAACAAAAGGCTAAGGACTGTTTTCCCAAAAATAGGATTTCGAGTTAATGGATCCCTTAGGGTTCAAGGAACTCAGAATTGGAAAATGATAATAAAAGAAATAGAAAGGACATGGAAAATATGAGTAATTGAAGGATAACTTGCAAACCAAGAAAAGGGATTGTACTTTTAAGATAATAACTCCAAATTTTTTAGGATGGAAGATAAAAATATAATTGAGTTTCCTCAAAATTTGAAGTAAAAAGCAGTTACCGTTTGGGAGTTATGAATTTTCCAAATTTCCTTTGAATTAGGAATATAATTCAATATTAATTGGGAATTTGTTTCCTTTTGATCAAGCGCGTGTGATGAGAGCCCTTGGATTTAGATCCAACGGGCACTGTTCATCGTTTAGAATCCCAGTTGGACGCAGAATCTGCGTTATAGGGGGGGATCTTTCCCACTCTTTTTCTCGCGATCAAGTGCATCTTCATTTCCGGTTCTTGTCCCAACAGATTCGGGATATCCTGACGAAGGGATTCATCCCTGGTTTGTCGAGGTTTCGTCTTCGTTTGGGAAAGTTCCCAATCCATCAGGGCATGGCCCAATCCTATATATATGGGAGGTCTTTGTAGAGAACCAGCATAGTTTCTTGCTAGCCCAACCTCTGCGGATTAGTGCAAGGAGCATTTTTGTGCGCTCAATTGGTGTGTTCGTCCTGATCTGCAACCCCGACGCCGCGGTGACCCTTGCCAGAATCCGGTGAGCAGGGGACAAGGTTGGAGGAGCTCGGGCCGGAAATTGAACCAGCCACCAACTTCTTTGAGGGGAGGTGAAGATCCCTAGTCGATCGGCATGAGCAAAAGGCAACGAGGGCTCGGAGTCAACCTCCAGGTTGACTGCGCGGGCTGCTGTGTCCAAGGTAGGTGACGACCCGTCAATCGTCCGATCTGAGACCATGGTGGTCTCAGTTGCATCTGACGCTCTGGAGGAAGGGAGGCTTTGCTAGAAGGTGCACACAGCTAGGATCGTCGAATCCGGAGGAGGACCACGGGCACAGCGATCCAACGACTGACAAATTTTGGTAATTTTGCCTCTCTAACCGAATATTCAGAAAAAGGGTTTTTCTTGTGAAATTGATAGAAATTACTAGGATTGTCTAATGAGAAAACTTTATATATGAAAGTGGTGTAGAAAAATACGAGGAATACAATAAAAATGATTTGAGAACCTAGTTGTGCTCTGTTTTGCAAAAGTACCCTAAATTGCTAATAAAGTGTATTAAAAATTGATGAGAAACCTTAATTGAGTGTTAAGAGTGTAATTTGGTGAATCAATAGGTTAAATTGATAAGTTTAACCCTTTTAATGATAAAGGTGGTTTGATTATCTGTTTGAATGCAAAAGTGCTTAATTTAGAGTTGTAATACCTAAAAGAAGGTTAATTTACATGGAAACCCTAATTTGGGATAAAAGGAGATAAAAATCATATTTTTGTGGAATAAGATAATCAGATGCTTAATAAAGGAAATTCAATGAGAAATTAGGGGTTTTATGTAGTTTTGATAAATTAAGGATGATAATAAGGAAAGAAGAAGTAAAAACCCTAATTTCCAAAGGAACCCTAAAATAGGAATTGAAATCCTAAGTAATGTGATGAAAATTAGATAAATATTAATAAAAGGAAAATTGTACTTTTATTTTAGGATTTCTCTTCCTCATTGCTTGTTGATTGGGTGTCTCTGCATATTTGATTCTATCTTAAAATCTGCAACCAAAGGTATGTGGTTAATTATGAATAACCACTTAGTTTCCCGATGGTTTCCCGGATGTTTAATCGCATTGAATGCAACTAAACTGTTTGGATTTTCATATTGCAATTATAAAGTGACTATGACTATCACATAATGTATATGCCTTCTAGCTCAGATCTTGGTCCCCTCTGTGTCGTAATGGATGACTTGGTATATGGCTACCTAGAGGGTAGGTCCATCAGGTCATGAATGACTTAGTATATGGCTGCCTAGAGGGTAGGTCAATCAAGTCATAGTGAGTCAGATATTGGGCTACCTTTGGGTGGTGCCATGCGACTCTACCTTTACATAGGTACCATATAAGTCCTTACAGGGACAACAAAGAGTTGTGGATATGTATGGATTGATTAGTTTGGCTTAAAACGTAATCTTGGTTGATAAATGATTAATTGAATGATTACATTGTTAACATATTTGCATGATTATTGTTTCCCCCACATACCAGCTTCTGGCTGACTGACATTTTGTTTGTCGGCGTTTTAGGTACAATGAAAAGAACAAACAGTAAAGTGGCACATGTGGTACTAAATGAGAATTAAAGTGCAAAAGAGAATTAGATAGATTAGTATCTGTGTGGATAGAAGTTTAGAGATCCAAGTTTTCAAAAAGGTATGCAAAAAAAATTATTTTCTTATAGCTTTCAGTATAGTATGTTAAAATTTGATAATTATTCTTGATTAATTGCCGAACCTTTGATCCGGAAGTCATGGGTGCGGTTTCGACCTCTCGGTCTCCCTTAATTGGGGGTTATCGGGAGGTGGGGTCATAACACCCTACATCTTGATGGTATCACAAATATTCTTAAAAGCGTCGAGGTGATGATAAGGATTATCATTCTTTGAATTCCCTCGAAAGCTTTTGTTCTGGATCATAGATATTACAGCTGGCTTCAGTTTGAAGTTTGTTGCATTGAACCTTGGGATGACCATAGGACATCTTGAGTTGTTAGCTTTTGTAGCTGCCAACTCTCGAAGAGTCTTTTCTTCCTCTTCGTCATCTTCGCTGGCGCTGTCCCTGCAATTTTGCTCTTGGTGGTTTCTTCTATGCCTGCGGCGATGATGACGCTCCTCATGATGATGATCATCTTCAGATTGTTCTTGTTCTTCATAGAGATGATCGTCATTATAACAAACATCTTCATCGGTTTCTAGCGTCCGTGGGTGTTGTCCAATCCTCACGTTCCACTTTTCAGCGGAAAGGGGTGGTTCCACATGGGGCGGCATGGTGAGAGGAGTTAGTTTGGGCCAAGTGCTTCTTCCCAGGTACCTGAATAGAACATACGATCAAGTTAGATAACCAGGCTTGATGAAACGATCTATTTTGTACAGGTTCAGGTTACAAGACTTAGAGTGACTGTGTTTTCCAGCTTATTGCTAAGCTTGAGGCACGGGAGTATAGTGGGTGGACTCGGGTTCCTTAACAGTACCGTTTTTCCTTGTCCCCGACAATGATGCCAAAAAGTTGACCGGCCCAAATCGCGCATCCAAAAGGAGTGGATTAAAGTAGTCATACTTTTAAAGAGATAACCCGACACTCAAGCCCCTGCAATGATAACAGGGTCTGATGTAGCAATCGGGGTCGAACACAGGGACAAGATTGGTCGTGCTAAGAATGCAGAATCAACACTCTATACTCCAACATAAAAGAGGATTAATATGTGTTCCTAAGGGAATGGTAGCTCGAGAACAAGAACAATAAGACAAAAGAAGTAAAAGAAACAAAATCTAACAAGTATATAGGGAAAACCTGGGTTGGGGTTCACCAGCTAAAGCACCTCTCCAACATGTAATACTATCTCTCTCTCGTCCATACTCATATCAATATTACAAGCAACCATTCAAACATCTATTCCCCTCTCTCTCGAGATGAGGATAGATCTAAGTCTAAAAGAAGCCTCTCTCTCGAGATGACAACTCAAAAACCTCGTAGAAAAACATATGGTTTAAAGCTTTAGCACATCAACACTCTCATCCATTCATACTACTCCATGACATGGGATAAACGTGATATTACTCTCTCGAGATATCAACAATCAAACATCACAAGATGGTAGCTAATCATACAAGTGAAGCATTAAAATAGGTGCAAGGAGATAATCTTGATAACAATATGTACATTCAGAAGAAAGAGACAATACATGTTGGGAGAGCATTAGTGGCTACTCCCAACCCAAGTTATGGTGTTTAGCCACTCATGCTTGCGGGTAACAAGGCGACACTACAGAAAGATAGATCCATGAGATACCACAAAGAATGGAGGTGAGTACAATGTGAGGAAATGATAGATCTAGAGGAGAAAAGATGTGATACTACACACTACTTCTTCATATCTGGATCTACCACGGGGATGACTCCTTCTCTCGAAGAAGTGGCAGACATGGGCAGTCATCTTCTCTCTCCTTAGCTTTCACTCCAGAGATGCAAGACTGATGGATGGTTAGCAATGGATCTGGGATGCGGCAGCACTTCGTGGTCTCAGGATCGGATTTCTCTGATCTGATGTCTTGACAAGATAGGTGGGGATGCTATTTATAGGCGCCTTCCACCGACTTAAGACCGCAGTCACGGTCTTTCCACTGACTTAAGACCATGGTTGTGGTCTTTCCTTTATTCCTCTTTGGTCATGATCTTGCTTGACCGTGATCCTCCCCAAGACCTCGATCGAGGTCTTTGAGAGACCGCGGTCGCGATCTTTAGAGAAGTCGCGGTAGCGATCTTTGAGAGACCGCGGTCACAATCCTTGGAGAAGTTGCGATCGCGATCCTTGGAGAAGCCGCGGCCGCGATCTTTGGAGAAGCTGTGGTTGTGATCTTTGGAGAGACCGCGGTTGTGATTCTACCTTGGTCGTGGTCTTTGCTGAATAACCGCGTCCGCGATTCTAAGATCGTGGTCGCGGTTGGGCTGATTCCTGAAATCACAAAACAAGGCTTTAGTCAAGAAGATAGATAAAATGTGTGCAAAGTTGACTAAAGTTATTCTAAAAGTGGTGTAAAATATATACAAAAAATATGTAAAGTGCGGTGTTATCAAACACCAACTAGCATTGGAGGTTGATGACATATAACAAATTTGTTGGTGAGCCGCTTTCAAGGCCATGCACCACCCCACACTCAATTCAAGATGCCTATAGATTCAACTCCAACCCTTGAATGCAAACCATAAGATTTGTGGACCTATAAGTATCCCTAACTATCCTGTCAACAAACTATTTTGTATAATCACAATAGACTCCTTCTTCCCCTTTGGACCCACGAACATCCCCCAATTCCACCTTTTTCTCCATTGGGATATGTAGAATGCCGCCTTGTACTCCTTAATCATGGAATTGACATATGAAGCTCCCTACCCTATCTTCAACCTATTGGGCTGCTGCCAGCCTAGTCTGGGCTTCACCATCTTCCATGACATGTCTACACCACCACCATCACTCTTCTATGAAGTTGGCCATGACCAAGACAATTATGGAACCCTCCAACCAAGTTTCATTCCTAGAATCATGACCAACATGTACCCTGCCACCCTCTTCCCTTTGTGTTTCTGCTATGTGACTATAGCCATCAAGCCACAAAACAAGAACATAATAGAAAGACAATACATATTGCAGTGATAAAAATTATAACATAATACTAAAATGACCTTAACCTAATTAAGTACCTAGATGTTTGTTGGGAAATATGACAACGTATAAGGAAGAAAAAACAAAAATGTAACTTTCATATTCCCATTTGAACAATAGATCACATCAACAAATATGTAATGGAAAGAGGATTGCATGGCATATATCTGGTCCTAAAGCAAGCCGAGAGAGTATCCCTTACTGTAGTGTGCACCTTTTTTGACTTTGCATCTGGACGACTGTCAGCGGTGGCCTCCTGGTTGATCACCATAGATGGAAGTCGAATGCTTCCTCCTAGAGGATGGCAATGGCACCTCAACTCTATAGTAGTTCACATAGACCACATGGAACTCTTGTCATTCTAGATGAATGGACAAAAAGGAGTTGTCCCTTCTAGTCTGCGTGCTAGTTCTGACTTGATCTCCTAATTGTCTCTCCCTTGCTATCCCTCCCTTTGACAGGTAGAACTTTCTTGGTTTCTGACGTTACCACAACTGCGAGAAGACAAAAATGGTTAGACCTTATTTTTGTGTCTCTAGGAAGCCTTGAATACCCCTCTATATATAGAAGGGTCAGGGTCAGGGTTAGGAGTTCTAGTCTGAGTAGAAGTTGAAGAGATAGAATTTCATATATTTTTCAGATCCTACAAACATTGAGCTGGTCGGTTCACTACTGAACTGGTTGGATAATGTCTGAGCTGATCGGTTCAACCCTTGAACCTATCATTTCACTATATTTTCCAATCACAATTGTATTGTAAATTAATATCTGACTAATGCACAACATGGTGTTAGGATCAATCCTTGATCCAATCGTATTGATCATCCAAACGGTCAATTCACAACTTGAATCGGTCAGTTCAGACATCTGAGTCTATCAGTTCACTTGCCAAACCGATTGTTTTAGAGTTCTAATTGTCAATCTTGGTTCAGATTGACCTGACACTTGAATTATCAATTCAGCACTTGAATCAGTCGATTCACAATATAGTTAGTCAATATCCAAATATCATTGTTCAAATGGAATACCTAATACATAGTAATCAAATTAAACATCATTAATGAATAAAATCCTATTCCATGAGTATCCTTTGTGTGTGAACCTACATGTTCTAAGTTACATTGCTAGTGAGTGAACATAACTGATTTATAACATTACAATCAATGAGTGGTACCTAGCAAGACATCATTTCTACTCGAGTAATTTGAAAGTTGGAGAACAACTTTAACCTACAATTTTTGGTTGGTGTTATAGTGATTGTATAGTTCCTTTATCTCTGATATCTAGATTGAACTCGAATCATGGAATCGCCATCCTCTTCAATGTTCAATCCATGTTCTTGGAATTAGAGAAGACTGTCAGAGATACACGTAAGCTCAATATCATATATTGACTCACATGAGCATGACCATGCATTTCTCAGTCCCACTTATCAAGTGGCCATGATATCCAATAGGAGGGAAAAATCTCATCTACATCATTCACGGTCATCCTCGTGTGTTACAATGCACCCGAATGCCACCTTTATGGCAACCCTTATTCAATGACATAGTGGATGATGTCAAATTACATTGAATAACATTTGATTAGTGTAGTGACTTTAGGGCTAAGAACCACAATCACCACCATCACTATGAGAGGTAGTTATGACTACTACAGAATGGTTCCATGTATCACTCTCAAGGTGGGTTTGTATGATACATTGTTCCCTAACAAGTACCTATGTTCTTGGTTTGATATCATATATCATGACTAATGAGATTCTATCATCAACCAACACATATTCTAGTCTTATGTATTAATGCTATCTATTTTGTTTCCATGGTAACATCTGAATAGGGACATAACTAGAATGTACATACACTTATCATACTTATGATCTCATTGTCCAGGTGCTAAACCTAAGGACATATGTCATCATGTTTCATAATTCTTTAGGTATTTATTATGTTACATGATTATCTCAATATGAATAAACTAGAATAGATGGAATTTCCTTATATTATCATGAAATCAATTACATTGTGCCACATTACAATCATCATATGATTGGCTCTCTGGGCATACATACCTACAATGTATATGAGGATGACTATGATATACCATTATGAAATTAGAGAACATCAGGAACAATTGTCTAATAATGTAACACCCAGATACACTATAATCAACCCCAAATTAATTATCCATGTTAATGACTCGTATGATGGAGATTTAAACCTTACAAAGATAAATAAAATATATATAAGTAGTTTAAGATAATGCATGTATAGAAATTGATTTAATGAAGTAAAATAGTATTCCTCGCTATACAATTAATTTTGCAACCCAACATGGTATGAAAACCAATTCTTATAAAATGTCTTCACAACACAAACATGTACATTATATATATGCACACGGTCTATACTTGTGTATTACATAATGGACGTATAACACATGAATACATGAATCATGTATATAATAAGAATGAGTAATGATTAGAATATCACATGTGACTACATCTATAAAGATGACCACTATACTAATGACTCAAATGAGATATTACAACAACCAAAAGATATTGTTCAAAATTAAAAGTCCCTAAGGAGAAAAATAGTAATTTCACTTAATAAAGGCTTAAGAAGTGATTTCAAGGTCAAGAAATGCCAAATAAACCTAGTACATTCTCTCTTGACAAATAAACCTAGTAATTTCACTTAATAAAGATTCGTGATAGATTGGCATCCTTGAATTCTTGTGGGCATATTGATTGGAATTTCTCAATTATAACATGTATTAAATTATTGATTCTATTATTAAACTATTCATCTTCATCTTAAGTATTATTTATATATCTCTTTCAAAGGTGGTGAGAAAAATTTGTCATTAGCCTTTCCCTTTTGTTGAATGCCACAACAACTAATTGCAATGTTGAACATTGTTGAATAATTGAAATATCAGTTGATTTTGATATTGGTACAAAAATTCAAAATGTTGGCTAGGATCTTTGGCTCACTAGATTCAGTGGGTCATATTCTCCAACCCTGTGCAGTGGATAATGGATTAGTAGAGGACCCTCAATACCAGTTACCCCCATAGGTGAAAGTGTTGTTCTCTCATGGAGGAGAGGACACTAGGCATCTAGACACTGGAAAAGACAAAATATTAAATTGATTGTGCAATGGATAAATAATTTCATTTTGAATAGTTTGATATCTTCAAATGAGTTTTGGGAAAATCTATTTCATTTTGAATAATTTGATATCTTGAAATGATTTTTGATAAATATCATTTCATTTTGAAATTTTAATATTAGTATTGAGAATCTCTTTATTGTTTCTAGTTACCACTTTGAATTATTATACCTATTTGAAACTAGCATGGTAACTAGACTATCTTTTTGTTATTACCATAGTCCACTGAGAAAACTTTCCCATATTTGATTTTTTAAAATTCTTAAATTTAGATAGCTCAATAATTGCATTTTGTACCAGCCTATCTGACCTATATTTTTTATTCTTGGGGTCCATGTGTCGTTTTGTTTCCTTTAGGAAGTCATGGATAAGTGATACAAAGAAGGACTAGAAAAGATGTGTAGGAGTTGTCCCTAGTTGAAAAGTAGATAGGGAAAATACCTATTTCAAATTGTGTAATCATATTTGTAAGCTTCCATCACTCTGATGTAAAGCATGATTATAAAAATATTAGTTTATATTTCTCATAAAATTTTGTAAATATTCGACCGTAAATACCAGGACTTTATACCATCCTTTTTTTAAATTGTGTTTGACATTAAGTCAAAAAGATCCACTTAGCTCACAAGCATGTGTAGGTGTGGGAAGTGCAACCATAACTCTCAGTCAATAATTTACTAGCTTGTTTGGAGTGAGTTTATTCTTAAAGAGAAGTAGCACGAGTGTATGAACTAAGAAACATGTACCATTAACCAAGATTTTGAAATAAGAGCATCAATTTGATCATCATCGTTTTCTACATTAGTTCATGGTTTGTTTCATTAATGAGAATCTTGATTTTACATCACCAATATGTGAAAGAAGTTGTAGAGGCCAAGGGTGGAGTACCAAGGCTTGGTTAAGAAAAACATATGTAAGAAAAATCACATATTAGATTGTAAGAAATAAGTTTTATGATCACAAATTAATAACATTACTAGGAGTACCAAACAATGTTGGATACACAAAATACAGCTACACAAGCCAGAAAGGAATATGCTACTAACATGTGGGAGGATTGGTGAGAGATATTGATTTATAATTCAACATTTTAGAATAAAATACCCTCATATATGCAATCAGAATTTCTACTTGAAAACCAAATATAAACAAACATACATTACAAGTGTTAGTGGAAATCAATAAGTTCACTATAATAGCTATGTCATATTATCTAGTGGTGGGTTATTGAGGGACTAGAGAATATCTAAATCTCTCAGCACCGATCTTAAAAGAATTCTGAATGATTTTCCCCATTAGTACTTAGAATTTATAATGTAATTGCATGCGGCATTGATCATGGATGGACTGGTGATATTGTTTAAAATCTATAAACTGCAACAACGGTTGATAATAATTTCGATGGATTGAATGAAATTTTTTATATTGAATTATGTATTATCTAATCATTTATATATCTCTTATTTAATATGACCCATACCCATTAAAAGACTATATTAGATAAGTAGTTTTGTATTATGGATATTTTCCAAAGGCAATTCTTTGTGTTTTTTAGTACGTTCAATCTTTATAATTTTGCAAAATGTTATAGGTAAAGTGAAACCATATCTCATAAGGAAAGGGCGTGAGAATAAGAAGTGATTGAAGAATTTGATATTATCCAATCTTAGGAGGCATTGGTATGGTTCATAAAAGTCTCTTTTGAGGGATTTAGGCCTTATAAAAGCTTGCTTGATCTAAAAATCTAGATAAGAAGACTACTTGGGATTTTCCTTTTCTAAAAGTAATTGTCAAATGGACTAGGTGTACTACACCACAAAATATAAAATTATAATTTCTTACTAGAGAATATGTCACTCCATTTCAACAAAATTACTTGACAAGGATGTGGGTAGGTAGATATTGTGTATTTTTCTTGTGGGGCACTTAATGATGTGAGAGCTATACATATAGAATTAGAAATACAAGAACACAAAAGTTTGAGTCATATATAAGGAAAACTAATTTGAGTCAATGTGACACTACGATATTTGGTCATGCATGCTTCTTATCTTTTCTACCATCAAGATATGTATCCTTATAAACCATGAAGTTCATAGAACCATATAGGGTATAAATGATGGCTATATATGTATAACTTTCTTGGTTTTTATGTTTATAAATAATGAATCATGTAATCTTCTTGGATTCTTTAAACATTTCTTTGTCTAGTAGTATATGATCTTATGATGCCCTTCCATGGTAATTATGTAAAAACAAATTAAATTTGATCATTTGGCATTGAGCATGATTTAAGTATTATGTATATCCCAACTACATGTTGTTTGGTATCTAAATGAGGATCGGAAGAAGAAATGGATTGTTTTCCCCATTGAAGATCTCCATAAGAAATATCTATCGATTTTATTACAAATGATACATTTTATTATTTGTGGTGTGAGTAGGAAGGGTCTAACTCATCACAAAATTGACATCAAGAAAGGCTTAGTTCATCACACAAGAGACAAAATTGGGTATAGTTGTTTCTGTAAACCTATATTATAGTGCACCACTGGGTTTCAAACCCAGCACCCATGCTACAACTAAAAATAGTCTTTACCAATGGGACCAACACCTCCTCCTATATATCTAATGGCTCGTTCTTCACCTATATGAATACCAACACCTCCTTATCATCCAATGGATCCTTCCTCATCTCCTTGAGTACCAACACCTGATCCACCTTTTCATCATTCTCTTCCTTTTTATTCTCCTCACCATTAACTGGGTCCTTCTTCAACTCCACCACAATATTATCCTCCTCATTGTATACCAACACATCACCCTCATAGTTCTCTAGCTCATTCATAATCTCCTTTAATACCAAAACATACTTCACCTTGCCATAATTCTTTTTCTCTTTATGCTCCTCATCATCCACTGAGTCCTTCACCTCCTCCATGTCATTTTACTCATGTTTGAATACCAACACTCCTCCACATCATCCACCACCTCCTTATTTATCTCATTGAGATTTTCAACCTCCTCCACATTATTATTATCTTTGTTATTCTCCACCTCCATCCAATCATTGGTACCTTCATTTCTACCACATTCATATGATTTTCCACCTGCTTCAGCCCATTCTCCACCTCCTTGTCCTCCTCCTCCTCATCCATATTCTCATCCATATCCTTAAATACCACAACCTCCTCCACCATATTATTGTTGTCTATGTCCCTTCCACCCGCTTGTCCTCATATTACATATCCTATTTCTCATCAGTTTTTTCTTTGTCATCCCCCTAAAAAGTAACATTGGCCATATGTAGGGGTTGATAGAGTTCATCATCAATATCCTGATCTGTGAATATATTATTTTGTTCAAATATTGCACATAGGATGATAGTGATTGCCCCTAAATCATAATCCCTATGACCAATAATTGTTTAAAGACTTGATCCTTATGATCAAATATTTAGATTTTTTTTAGAAAATATAAATAATTTTTTAGGGAACATGCTTTACATCAAGAGTCATGGGAGCTTATACATATTCTTACAAATTTATGAAAAGGCATGTCAAATATATTCTTCAATAGGAGACAACTCTTATACATCTTTTCTAGGTCTTCTTATATCACATGTGCATGAATTCCCAAAAGGGAATAAAACTACACCATGGACCCCAAGAAGGGAAACATAGGTCAGTCAAATTATTGGTACAAATTTGATATATGGAAAGTAAAATCATATGAATATATCTACAAAGGATTTTCTTGAAAATATAAAGGAATAAACAATATGGGAAAGTATCAAAAGGTAGAAACAAGTTTCAAATTCAATAAGATTCAATATCCAATTTTTGAAACTAGTAATTTAATTTTTCCATAGATAGAACATGTCATTGTCAGGGGAAGCCATGTGTTCTCTCCTATGGAAAACAAAACACACCAGCCGAATTTCCCAATATACTGAGGGATCCTATGTCCTTTAACTTTCATAGAAGGGTGGAAGTATAATTCTACTAAACAAGGGGTGCTAGCCTGCTAATCTAGTGTAACCATGTGTTTTTAGATATTAAACCACCATGGATGTTAATTTTTAATTTTCAAATATAATTTTTTTAGTAAGATTCTTGGCATGTACATTAGAATTAGTAGACTCATCTTCATTGATCATTCTCGAGGTTTAACTCTTTGGGATGGGGATGGTATGAACTTCATCATTGGATCTCTGGTCCTGGCCAGAGTTAATCTTCAATGTAACTTCATCCAAGAAGGTAGAAACATGCCATTACTTTAGTTCTTCATCAGTTTAGTGACAAGTAGTTTGCCCCTTTTGGGACCTTTGGCAATGATGAGGTAGGTCTACCATCATCATCTATGGGGTCCAAACAATGGAAAAATTTTAGGGAGTCAGGGTGTTGTAGGATTGGGAATTGCAGAGGTAGTGATGAGATCTAGATGTCACATTTCAAACTGTGATGGAGGAGAAGGGGGGCTTGGAAGATGACGATGAATTTTTTATGGAAGGATGATATATAGAATGAGTTATAGGTTTGTCTCCACAGCAAGGGTGACTGAGTAGAGAAGGGAAGTAATTTGGTTGGGGGTGTGATGATAAAAGGTGTCAACTACCTACTACTACATGTAGTCAAGTAGGTGTTGGGAACGTGGTGGTAATGGAGATGAAGAGGAAAGGTGGTTGGTGAGGTGATTTTTCTTGACATTTAGAAGTTGTAGAGGATGTAAGCTTTCGAATTCCTTGTGATCCAGATGCACCCGTGAGGCATGGAAACTTATCACATGGCATGAAGAATCATTTACTTCATGTTGTATCTATTTTTGGAGTCTGATACTTTAGTCTATATCATGATCATGAGCATTGGATGTGCAGTCTTTATGCATGGGTTTGTAAGTGAGGAATGGAGTATGAGGCTTTGATCTGAAGGTTTCATGGATAGTAAATAGGTAATGGAGAGGCTGAATGTGGTTTTGGTATATCTCCCTAGTAGTAGGATGGAGAGTGAGAAGGTCTTTTCCTAGGATTCAAATAACTATAAGGAGCCAAGGTGGTCATGGTGAATATGCATGGTGATGATGGGCTTGTTAACTAGGGTTGAGTTGTCAAGTTGTAGGTCAGGGTTCTACACTTGTGTTGTAGGTTTTTGGTGCCTCTCCATGGGTGGGGTTCTAATATCTATACTTGGAGAGAGGGGCATGGGCAATGCTAGGATTTTGGGGGTGCCTCCCTAGCTAGAGGGAAAAGGGATGAAGAGTTGATGGCATCATGATTAGAGTTTACAATCAATGGCACAACCATTTCCAAGCCAGGTCCTGGCACTATAGTTATAGTTGGGGAAACCATGAGGGTTTGTGTTAGGGAATAAGCAAGGGTTCGTGTGAGATATATGAAAGGGGGTGTTACTTCCTTAATTAAAATATAAAGTTAATAACTATAGTTAATATCTTATTTACTAATTCCTTCTATTTTATAACTTTTAAATGCAAAGGTCAATTTTCTATGAGATTTAACCAAGGGTTAAACTCTTATTTGTTGGATCCTAGATGGGTGATTAGATTCTCTAGAGGGGGGGTGAATAGAGCTGAAAGCACTTAAACAAAACTCATTAAACCTTCAAATTATATGACAAGATAAGGTTGCTAAATAGGTAATTTGAGTGCAACTAAATCATGCATAGCAAGGATAAGAGAGATTGAACATGCATCAAATTAGACAAGCTATTTAGAGTGGTTCCACACTTAAAACTAGAAGTGTGTCAGTCCACTTGCCTAGAGAGGTCAACCTCTAGGACTTCAACCAATTGCACTCTTATATTCAATTATAAGACTTACAATACAAGACCAACAAAGGACTTACCAATACAATACAAAGAGTCTTCAACCTTACCAAGGACTTACCCACTTTGCAAGAGTCTTCAGCCTTCTCCAAGGACTTACCCACTCTTGCACAAGTCTTCGGCCTTGTAGGAATTACCCACTCTTCTTGGATCTTCCGCCTTTGACTTCACCTTCACTCGGAGAAGCTTTCCACCAAGGTCTTACCCACTTGAGCTTGAGTCTTCTGCCTTCTCCAAGGGCTTACCCACTCTAGCTCCAAGTCTTTAGCCTTGATCTTCACCAAGGGACTCCTTCCCTTGTTCTTCTTCACCTCTCTTGGACAAGAGAGAGAACCTTCATCTTCAAGATAGGAAATGAGAGATGAGGAGGTGGTGGAAGTGAGAGCCTCACAAGATATACAAATAAGACTAGCTCTCTTACAGATCTCCTACTCACTCTAATGGATGTAGCAAGTGATTAAGCTTAGAGAGAGAGAGGAGGCTGTAGGAAGCACTCAACTATTTAATAGGGACCTCACAAAGAGTTTGCAATGAATGCTCAACCTTGGAATGAAGCCCAAGGGGTCCTATTTATAGATGGGGATGCCTCTTAGCCTTTGGGAACACTTGTGAACGAAAACTAGCCGTTTTGTGGCTTGAAACGGATCTATTTTCACTTGTTGCAACTCCACAACGGCTAGAAACACTTTTCTGCACTTTTCCGTACAGTGCATTCGGTCGAGTTTCTATATGTGTAACTCGACCGATCAAGTAGCAGGCAGCCCGATATTGAAATGATCGGTCGAGTTTGTTATGAGAAAACTCGACCGACCATTCCAACTGTAACTGGCCTACTACCCAATCGGTCGAGTTCTGTGAGTGCACAACTCGACCGATGCAATCTTCAAAAAATCGACCAAGGTTGATCGATCGAGTTTCAGGGTGGGAAACTCGACCGAACAAGTGCCTGTAATTGATTTTCAAAGTTGCATTAAAAGTGCTCTAAAATTTGATCTAAGTGTTCCTGATATTTTTCTAAGCTTAATTACAAGTCATACAATCATTACAAGTGATTTACAACATGATTCTAATGGATATACATCATATTACAAAAATGTGCACTTGTATGACTTTGACTTGTCTTTTCTCCAATTTGAGATGCGCAAGTTAGGGCAATTGGAGTGTGTCTATACCTAATCTGAAATTACTCAAGTAAAGACATTAGACACCAATATGTGGAATGGTTAGTCATCATCAAAATACGTGTTTAGTCAATTTAGACGTGAGTCAACATTGACCTAATTGACCTTGAGTCAACATTCTCCCCCTTTTTGAAGATGACAAACCATTCCATAAATGTATTGAAAGCATTTAATTAAATTCATACATTTGGAGAAACCTAGGGGTTTCAATTGAATTGAGTTCATATGCTCCCCCTCAATTGATGCTAGTGGAGTTCTCATACTCCCCCTCAATTGATGCTATTTCTCCTGCATGGTTAGCTTTCATAACATTTATAGAATACCATGTCTTCTACTCATATATGTTCTACACATATATGTCTTCTCCCCTTTACCTTCTCCCTTTACATGAACATACTTCTCTTCTTCATGTAAGACATGCCTTCTTCCTCTTTTTAAAAGAAGACATTACCTTTCTCCCCCTTTGTCATTTCAAAAAGGTGGGGGTTATGAAGAAAAAAGAAACATCACTTGTTAAAGAGAAAGGAGATAACACAAATATATAAGGAGAGTAGAAGAGCGTAGATAGGGGCTTGTCCAAGCATAGAAAGAAAAGAAAGTTAAAGCATATACTTGAACATCCCAAAAATGCAAGATAAAGTGCATAAAAAACACTATATTTGCAGCAAAAACTGAAATTGGAGCAAAACCTGCATAAAATCCAAAAATACTCCAATTTCTACATATAATGTAGCTCTATGTGCCCTGCATCACAATTTTATGCAAGCAACTCAAGATAGTAGATATGCAATTCAAGGAACAGGCTTGAGCATATATGAGACAAGATACAAGCATAGCATATAGATGAGAAAATATTCCAATTATAAACAAGGTTAGAACTACATGTATATGAACTACTAGTAGATGATATCATAAGTTAGGACTACTAGTAGGATCTAGATCATAGCAAGATATGCCAAAAGATACACAAGATAGAGGAAGCTATGATTAGATGAAGAGATATATCCAAACAAGGAGATATGCAAGTTTAGAAGCATGAAATGATATAACTCACTAGATATGCATCCTTACCATAAGATGATTACCCCTATGAACCTCAAGGTTGTATCAACACAAGATATACACCTAGATAGATGTAGCAAGTTAGAGCACAACGGAAGCAATTTTTAGACACAACCAAGAGATCCAAAGAGATCATCATCAAAACCTGCAAAACAACTCAAAGCAAGTAATTGCAAGATATATATATACCAATTTAGAGCAATTAGATAGATAGAGTTGTAAGCAAGATAGGCATTTAGAACATGGAAATATGCATATATAAATATACCAAAAGAGAGTGCCAAAGAGTAAGGCTATTGGTTGAGAAAATCTAGTTGAGACGGAAATTCTCATTCAATAAGCCAACTGTGTATTCTGTGCACAGTGTTATCGGTCGAGTTCTGTGCATGGACAACTCGACCGATGACAGCTGTTGGCAAAACCTATTGGTGCCCATCGGTCGAGTTTCACTAGGGCAAACTCGACCGACAGAGCAGCTATCAAAAAGCACATATATTTCATAAAAACATATTTAAAGGCATGCTAAAAATACAAACCATATCCAAACATGTCTAAGCAAGTTAGTAATGCACTATAGAAGCATTAGAAATAGTTTTTGAGCAAGAGTGTGAAGAGAATCACAAAATTCTACTTTTAACTCAAAAACCATATGTATAGTGCACACTAACTTGATAAAAACAAGTTAGGATAGGTTATAAGCAATAAAACATTTACCTTTGTGCTTACCATTGCCTTTTCCACTTGTTGTCACCCTCTACACATCTCACCTTTCTTCTTTCATGTGGATTGAGAAGTCAATTTGCAATTCAATAGCTCAAGTCAATCCATTTGCAATTACCTACAGGAAGAAAGATGAAATGGTCCCCAATCATGTTTTTGGGTCCGGAGGGGTTAGTTTAGCAACCCAAGTCCTATTGCTCTTGGGTGCTTTCCTAAAAGGACAACAAGTAGAATAATGACCAAATTCATTGCAATAGTTGCATGTGCCCATAGTCTTTGAACTAGAGGATTCTCCATGAAATATTGGAGGTCTTTTATCTTTGTTGTTCCCTTGACTACTATCATACCCTAAACCATGTCTACCAATTTGTTTAGTAGTATGGTGTAGGATGTCATTAAGACTCTTTTTACCAACTAAGAATCTTTGCAAAGAAGATCTCAAACTGTCATTATCATGCTTAAGAGAAGCAATAGTCAAAGACAATTGATTAATATTATCTCTAGCATGCAAAAGATCATTTTCTAAGAAAAGAGATTTAGTTGAAAGAGAATCTCTATCAATATGAAGAGCAGCAACATCATTCTCTCTATTTGTAGAACTAGAACAAGATTCATGCCCATTGATTTTAGCAAGCAAGGAGGCATTTTCTATTTCTAATTCATGCAAAACAAAATCTTTGTCCTTGTTTTCAGATTTAAGAACATCAATGTCATGCATGAGAGAATCAATAATTAAAGTATGCTCTTCATTAGAACTAGACATGAGAGGTTGAGCTTCTAGAAATTTAATCTTATCAAGTAAACTAGCACTTTCAAGTTTAAGAGAGTCTACTTGGCTAAGAAAATCATTTTTATCAATAAGCAAGCAAGAATTAGCATATTCAAGATCATCTAGTTCTATATGCAAATTATCAACAATTTTAGCAAGCTTTTTCTTTTTCTTTTTAGAAGACTTATAAGAGGCACAAATGTCATGAATAATAGCAATTAAAGATTCTTTATCTAAAGAGTCTAGATTTACCTCACTTGAGTCTTCACTTGTTGATGCTATAAGGGCAAAATGGCATTCCCCTTCATCACTAGAGCTTGAGCTTGATCCTTCACATGAATCTTCACTTGAGCTTGAGTTGGAGGAGCCACTTGAGCTTGAGTGCCATTTCTCCTTCTTGTGAAGATGGGTCTTTTTGCCTTGTGGGAAATCTTCCTTGTAGTGACCCTTCTTTCCACATGTGAAGCACCAGATGGAGGAGGACTTGCCTTTGTAGAGTCTACCCTTGGAGTACATGACATCTTCTTCAACTTGAGAGAATGGAGAGGCTTGAACAACAATAGACTTGATTTGAGCTTTGATTTCAGCCTTCTTCATTCTCTTGAGTTCTTTCTCCTCTTGTCTTTCTAATTCCTCCCTCTTGTCAAGTGTGGCTTCATGTGCTTGTAGATTTCCAATGAGCTCTTCAATAGGAATATCCCTAAGAGACCTTGCTTCTTCAATGGAAGTCACCTTGGATTCCCATCTCTTGGGGAGAGTTCTAAGGATCTTTGAGTTGATCTCTCCACTAGACATAGGATGTCCTAGAATAGCAAGACCATTCATGATGGTGTTGAGCCTTGAGTACATGTTGGCTATGCTCTCCTCCTTTCCCATCTTGAAGTTCTCAAGCAACCCTTTGAGCATGTAGACTTTGCTTTCCTTCACTTGATCTGTCCCTTCATAAGTGATGCAAAGCTTTCTCCATACCTCATAGGCCGTCTCACAAGAGGAAATTCGGTTGAACTCAGTGGGGGTCATGGAGGCATATAGGATGTGCATGGCTCTAGCATTCAAGGTTGCTTTCATCAAGGTGGCTTCATCCCATTCTTCAATGTTTGTCTTTGGTAGAATGTATGGGCTGTTCACCATTTGCCACATATCGAGACTTGATCCTTGGATGAAGAATTGAAGTCTTCTTCTCCAATAGAGGAAGTTGCTCCCATCAAAGATTGGAAGGCTGGTCGAGAATCTCCCTCCTTGGTAGTCACCCATCTTCTCCTACTTGTTGAAGTATGCTTGGAGAAGACCTACTCTGATACCACTTGTTGGATCCTAGATGGGTGATTAGATGCTCTAGAGGGGGGTGAATAGAGCTGAAAGCACTTAAACAAAACTCATTAAACCTTCAAATTATATGACAAGATAAGGTTGTAAATAGGTAATTTGAGTGCAACTAAATCATGCATAGCAAGGATAAGAGAGATTGAACATGCATCAAATTAGACAAGCTATTTAGAGTGGTTCCACACTTCAAACTAGAAGTGTGTCAGTCCACTTTCCTAGAGAGGTCAACCTCTAGGACTTCAACCAACTGCACTCTTATATTCAATTATAAGACTTACAATACAAGACCAATAAAGGACTTACCAATCCAATACAAAGAGTCTTCAACCTTACCAAGGACTTACCCACTTTGCAAGAGTCTTCGGCCTTCTCCAAGGACTTACCCACTCTTGCACAAGTCTTCGGCCTTGTAGGAATTACCCACTCTTCTTGGATCTTCCGCCTTTGACTTCACCTTCACTCGGAGAAGCTTTCCACCAAGGTCTTACCCACTTGAGCTTGAGTCTTCTGCCTTCTCCAAGGGCTTACCCACTCTAGCTCCAAGTCTTTAGCCTTGATCTTCACCAAGGGACTCCTTCCCTTGTTCTTCTTCACCTCTCTTGGACAAGAGAGAGAACCTTCATCTTCAAGATAGGAAATGAGAGATGGGGAGGTGGTGGAAGTGAGAGCCTCACAAGATATACAAATAAGACTAGCTCTCTTACAGATCTCCTACTCACTCTAATGAATGTAGCAAGTGATTAAACTTAGAGAGAGAGAGGAGGCTGTAGGAATCACTCAACTATTTAATAGGGACCTCACAAAGAGTTTGCAATGAATGCTCAACCTTGGAATGAAGCCCAAGGGGTCCTATTTATAGATGGGGATGCCTCTTAGCCTTTGGGAACACTTGTGAAAAAAAACTAGCCATTTTGTGGCTTGCAACGGATCTATTTTCACTTGTTGCAACTCCACAACGGCTAGAAACACTTTTATGCACTTTTCTGTACAATGCATTCGGTCGAGTTTCTATATGTGTAACTCGACCGATCAAGTAGCAGGCAGCCCGATATTGAAATGATCGGTCGAGTTTGTTCTGAGGAAACTCGACCGACCATTCCAACTGGAACTGGCCTACTACCCAATCGGTCGAGTTCTGTGAGTGCACAACTCGACCGATGCAATCTTCAGAAAATCGACCAAGGTTGATCGGTCGAGTTTCAGGGTGGGAAACTCGACCGAACAAGTGCCTGTAATTGATTTTCAAAGTTGCATTAAAAGTGCTCTAAAATTCGATCTATGTGTTCCTGATATTTTTCTAAGCTTAATTACAAGTCATAAAATCATTACAAGTGATTTACAACACGATTCTAATGGATATACATCATATTACAAAAATGTGCACTTGTATGACTTTGACTTGTCTTTTCTCCAATTTGAGATGCGCAAGTTAGGGCAATTGGAGTGTGTCTATACCTAATCTGAAATTACTCAAGTAGAGACATTAGACACCAATATGTGGAATGGTTAGTCATCATCAAAATATAGGTTTAGTCAATTTAGACGTGAGTCAACATTGACCTAATTGACCTTGAGTCAACATTATTAACTAATCTTTAGAAAGCATTAACACCTTCATTTATATATTTGACCATGATACTTAATTATTCTCAGGATTGATGTCAATATTAACATATGCATATAGGATGAAAATTTATCATTGATTCTAAGACCAAATAGCTTTCAAATGAAGGATGTTTCATTCATGCAAGGTCAATTTGAGGTGTTTTGACTCAAAAATTTTGAATCATTGTAAATGATACCAAATCATATCATAAGGGTGCATTTAAGGACAAACTCATAATTATTCTCTCAAATAAGGTGGAAGGATTTCATTTTTAGATAATAAAATTAAAAGGGGGCTTATTAGTATAAAAAACTTGATAATTGACCAAGATAATCAAATGAGATTTAGAGTGAGAAACAAATTTACAAATAGGTTCAAATTTCAAAAGCATCATGAATTAATACTGAAAACACAATAGTCCCAAAATCTAGTATGCTACAACTCTTCACTCTTAGAAAGTATTTCATCCTTGAAATGAGTGCATCGCTGGTCTAATCAGGTACTATTCTCCACCCCTTAAAAGGGTTCAAGTAGAAATTGGAATAAGTATGTCAACTAAAATGTAATATCCTTCACAAACTCAAGATTTTTCTCATAACTCCCTTGTTGTAACTTAGTTCAAGAAATGATTTGTAAAATTTCATGAAATCATTTTTCTTTTATACTTATAGTAATACAAAAAAAAATATTTTCTCGAATGGAATTCTTTTCGATTAAGAATTAAAAAATCACCAAAATCAATGTGAGAACCAAGTCATGATCACCTCGTGTCTACACTCTAATTACTACTATTCTATCATTCCAATTACTAAACAGGTCTTGTGGATTTAGGTCTCCTTAGCTCCTGAGAAATAATATGAATATTGAGTAGTGATCTAGCCTATAAAAGACATATGGTGTTTTGAAATTGTATTGAAATATTCAATTATTTTTTAGCCTTAAATCATTATTATCAAAAGTTTTGAGTTACACCAAATCTTATTGATCAAGATATTAGTTATCAAGTTAAGTGACTCAAAATTATTATCACTGATCTCTATGTGATGTTTAATTGGGTTTATAATTTTAATATTCTTTATATATATATTTATTATGTTGGGTAGGGTTTGATCTCAATGTAATTTCTATATTTTTTCGGTTTTCTAAAGTTATATATATATATATATATATATATATAAGTTACAATTTTTAAAAATACTTAGGTTAAAATATTTATCCTAATTCAACATATTATGGATTATGTCTTAGTCCATTGCAATTTGTTTTGAAATACTTGTGGTTATAACAAATAAATGAGAACTCTAGGGTACTCTAAGCATATGTATACCTATAGTGGTGATTTTAATGTTCTTGTAACACCCCTGACCTGGGTTATGTCCTAACCCTAAATGTTTTTATTAAGTAAGTTTCTTACAAACTTGTTCTTATCGTTTGAAAAGCAATTAAGTTCCTTTGTGAAGTTTATTTTAAAATTGAGCTTATATGCAAACTATGTGTGCATTATATAATAATCTAATTCAAAAGTGCAATTCACCCAAGAAGAAGGGTTATACTACAAATGTCACATGATTCTAAGTGTTTTTAATATCATGAAAGAGAATATGGTGCTAAGTGGTGGCTTGTGCAAAGCCTAAATCTAAGTGAGAATTTGTGTAAATGATTCTAAGTGCTTGGTGCATAAGTTGTGGTACAAATCATAATATATGCAAAATGTAGGGTTGATGTGTAAATTAGTACCTTAAGATTGTTTTTACTTTTACCTAGTATTGTCTAGAAGAGAGAGAAAGAAGGAGACAATATGCTGAAACATCCTAAGGTATTATCAATCTTAATAATAATGAAAAGACCAAGAAAATGCATAAGTTGAAAGTTATACATATGGGCATATCGAGTTGTGGACTTACAAGGAAGTCCCTATCGGCCATAGAGCCATAAGAAGAGTCTCCTATCGATTTCTAGGTTTTATAATTTCCCATGATGGGCAAGGAACTTCAAATAAGAAATATGAATCGGCTAGCAACTTGTCTTGGAATGGATTAAATTGAATATTATAATATAGTTAGTGGAAGAAGACTTACCCTAGAAGATAACTCGAGCCGACCCTTATCCCCTATATTATCCTTGGATTTTTATTTTTTCATGGCAAGATAATAATAACATGCATGCATGTGTATGTGTCGACCTTGCATGGCTAGGTGGTATGAAGTAACTTAAGCTAATGACACCTCTTACACTCTTTTCTATAAAACTCTAGTATAAATACCTTGACCTTCACTTGATAGTGAGATTTTCGAATATTGTTAGTACACTTCCCTCTTTTATTGTGCATACTCTCTTGTGATGTCCATAGTGAAGAGAATTGAGTGGTGAAGCTTGATATCGGCCAAAGATAAGGGATATCGGCCATAGTAGGTCTTAGCAACCGAGTGAGGTGATATCATCCATTTAGATTGGAGGTATTGTGCAAGAGCTTGGAGCTCAAGTCTTGGAGTTTGGAGAAGACTCATCTTCAACCTTAGAGTGTGAAGAGTGAAGCTTGAAGCTTGGAAGCTATTTGAGTGGTGGTTATATAACTTAAACCCATCAATATTATTATCTTTTCTTCAAGATTATTAAATTTGTTGATTATTGTCAAAATTCGGATTTCCTTTGGTATATTGATATATTCATGAGTTCCAATAAGTAATTAGGACTATTGTATATGATTTGGAATAGTAAGATAATGATCTTGAGGTTGATGATGATGACATCATCATTGAACTACCCGATATGGATTGAAGACTCTTGCAACCCGACATGAGTTAAAGACTTTTGAAACCGATATGGAATCTGATATGGGGGTCTACTCGATATGAAGGTAGGTCATACTTTGTCAAATAAGTTCTATGAATGATATGGAAGATTCCTATATATAACCTTGTACACGATACAAAGGTAAATCAATACCTTTGCCTAATATGGGAAAAACCCTAGATGAGGATATGGAAATTCGATATGTTGTGAAACCCTTTTCTTTTGAAAACTCGATACAAATTACTATGTTGAGATGGGTTGATAAGTAACTAAGTATTTAGCCTATCATGCAACTATAGAAGATGAATAGAACCATTGAAATGATTAAGGACAAAAAGGAGGTTTGCCTAAGAGAGGTAAACTGATATGGTGTCCTACACATATAAATCGATATGATGTTCAAAGGTGTAGCCCGATATGATACCTAAAATAGATAAACCGATATGATATCCAACATAAGATCACGATATGGTATCCAACATATGACAAATCCAATATGGGTACACGATGTGATAATCCAAGATGAAATCTGATATGGAAATCCAAGAGGAAAATTGATATGATGGAAAACCGATATGAAAGTCTAAATTGAAAATTGACATGACCAACTAAGGTGAAGAACCAATATAATATTGTTTTGTATGAGATATGGTAAGGCCATATGGTATACCCAATATGGAGTACTCTAGTACACGATACGAGAACCCAATACTCCTCTATACCCGATATAAGGGTAGTGGTTTAACCCATACATGATATGAGGTTGACTTAAGATGAGAAAAGTTAAAGTGATACCTAACTCAACATGATTACATGATATAGTGTTAAGGGATATGCCCTAAACCCGATATGAGGGTGTGGTTTCACCACATGATTAAAAAGAATACTTTTTATAATGATATATGCATTTCCAAACATAATAGAATAATATTATTAATCATGCTACCCGATACGGTAGACATCCTTCAATTAATTAAGCTTTCCTAAGTGATGAATATGATTAATGCAATATTGAGACATAGTAAGTTTAATCCGATTTTTTAATGATAAGTTGGTAAACCTTAAAGAGGTAAATTAAGTAATCTATATCCTAGAGAGGATGAGAGAGAAACTAAGATTGAAAAGATAATTATGTGATTAACATATAAATAATACTCCTGAGATAAGTGGAGTATAAGTTAGGGCATAATCTTTGCTAATGAAATCTTGAAACCCTGATTGGTTGATTATAACCCTAATTCATAAGGGAGGATGTGTTCTTTAATATTTCATGGTTAAGGCATGTGTTTGAAATTGTTGATAACATGATATAATAACCATGCAAGTATCTTAAAGCAATAATCATGGCTAAGTAAGAGCTATGTTGTTATATGATATAGATTCAATGAGCTATGTGGACTACGTGAATAAATACCTTGGTATGATAACCTAGAGGTAATGATCATCTACTATGCGATGACAATACTCAGTGATAAATGAAGGGTTTGAATACCCAAGTAATGATGATGACAAGAGCTTGAGATTCTGAGTGGTCTACGTGTTTCAGTAAAAATGAAAGTACCTAATAAATGAAATTATGCTTTACTTTATAACATTTGATATAGAAATCCAATGAAGGTTGTGGCCCCCCTATACAGGCGTTAGGCACATAGAAGCGTCACCGAAGGCTAGATGGCTCGTCCCTAGTTCCCTTGAAATTTCCTTGATGTGGGATTTTATCGCACTAACAAACTCACTCGGGGTTGAAATCCCCGAGCTTTTACCAAAACCAAAGTGCAATAATACCACCCGCAAGCGGATGAGTCTTATCACAGTATAGTTAAGGATCGAATCCAAAGGACAACATTTTAAAGCTCTTTTCAGTCGAATTTAGCTCAAGTAAGACTAATATTTAAAACGATTGATAGATTTGAAGTTAATTAAACTAATAGCAAGAAAGTAAAAGCGGAATTAAAGTTTGGATTTAGATCAATAATATGGAATCGTTGGGATGGTATCGGGTTTCACCACCGCTACACACGCAAACACATTCAATTGCAAACAATCCAGACAAGATATAACAATCCAAATAGAGTTTCTGCGGAACCCCCATATGGACATTAGGTTCACGTAAGCATCACCTTAGGCATCAGATGTCTCGTCACCAACCGGATCACTCACTTAAGACTCCAAAGATACAAAAATTCGACAAAGGTTGTGGGCCCCCTATAGAAGTTAGGCACATAGAAGCGTCACCGAAGGCTAGATGACTCGTCCCCTGGACATCATACACTTACGACCTCGAAGAAAACCCATTCTATTTCTAGTGTGGGAGTCAACCGCATTAATCGATAAGCGAGTAGGTGATAGATCTACAAACTAACATTCAACGATAAACAAAGACGATAAAAAATCCAACTAAGGATGTGGTCCTCCCTGAGGGATGTTTAGACCACATAAGCATCATCGTAGGCTAGATGTCTCGTCCCCTCATGGATCATACAATTACGACCTCAAGGAATCCTATCAGAAGTTCTCGTTAAGGAGTCGAACATTGTAAACCACCATTATATCCCACATATAGAAGATTTCACAATGTAGGAAGAACAAGATGAAAGCAAGCAGATAATCAACTACGAATATACCAATTAACAACGAAATGGAAGGTTATATACATTTCCATAGAGAGTTTAACAAAAGAATATGATTTGACTGGGCAGCGGGGCTAGTCCCCGCACCCTAGTGAAAAGGTACTACTCACTCATGATGTGAGAAACAAGAAGAATAAGAAAGAGAGAGAAATCCACCATGAACTCGGTGTAAAAGGTAGTCACAGCTTTATGAAGAAGATATGGCCTTCTACGTCATGTCGGAGAAGATCTGGACACGAACGGGAGATGCCAAGACAGACCAGACAGTCTCCCTTGCGCCGTCTTCCTTCTCTCCTCAGCCTCCTTGGTTGCAGCACAGATAGTAGGTGGAATGAAACTGGCATGGACAACACTGGATCTAGATCGGACCAGTGTACAACATCCTATTGCTGTCCCGTAACTAATGCCAAAATGAGGACCCTGCTGGTCCTATTTATAGGTACTGGACTGGCTCTCACGTTTTTTGGTGTGATTCCAGCCCAAACGGTTGAGGAGATATTTTTTTCTCAAACGGTTTACCAATATTTATGACCAAACGGTCTGGCAATTTTAGCAGCAAACGGTCTCACAATTAGGGTCCGTTCGGTCTTGGTATTACTTCTCCAAACAATTTAGTTGTGCATGTGCAAACAGTATTCGATTTGGTCCTGCATGCATGTACATCGTTTGGTCTTATGCACATACTTATCCAATCGGGTTTGCTGTTGTTTTCCTCACGGTCCACTTGTCCAGTCTGTAGCTCATATCTCCAAACGGTCTGTGTTGGTAAAGCTTCATATGGTCTCGCACTGCCAGCAGTATCAAATGGATTCATATGATTTCTTTTGCAATCAGTTTCATGCAAATGTTTTTATATTTCAGCAACAACAAAGGTTTTGACTTATCTTTTCGAAATGGTCCTATGCACAGTCTTTCATGTGCTTCCATTCAGTCCTCATGCATCTCACACATTCTTGCAATCTCCATCCATTCGGTTTGCTATGCGTACACAAACGGTCTTGGATTTTCTTCACTTGCTCAAATGGTTTGGAAGCATCTAACGATCTTTAGTTCATTCAGTCCTGTGCATGATGCTCATTCGGTCTGCTATGCATGTGCTCGTGCAAACAGTTTGTAAACCGTTTGATTATCAAATGATTTGTTAGCATTCGGTCCTGGCTCCTTGCTCATTCGGTTTGCATTGCTGCCATCCATACGGTCTTCACGTGGCTACATGTCCAAACGGTTTCATATGCTCATTCGGTTTTCATGCAAATGAGAAAATGGTTTGTGAGGTTCCCACCATCATGCAGTCTGAGACCAGTACTTAGACAATCTTCCATTCATGCCCAATCCAAACGGTCTTCGCATGTATGACGGTAGGATCAAACGGTCTGCATGCATGCATGGCTATCGGTCTCGCTCACGTGGCGGTGGCCATTCGATTTGCATTGCATGCCACTCAAATGATCTTCATGCTATTGCATAGCAAATAGTCTGCATGCTTAAATGGTCTTCACATTCAGCTCATTCGGTCTTCGAATCTGTCCATTCGGTCTATGTAATTCATTCGGTCTCATTGTCAAATGGTCTCGTTGTCCAAACAGTTTCGGTCCAAATGGTTTTGAACCCGTTAGACATCATCCAGCCTTGAGACCATTTGGGTTCATTCGGTCTTGAAACCGTATGGACTCAAACGGTCTTGAGATCGTTTAGGCTCATGCGGTCTTGAAACTGAACGATCTTAAACGGTCTTGAGACCGTATAGGTGAATATCTTAAAATTGAGAGGTCAGAACCGTTAGAGCAATCCGTTTGGTCAAGACCAAAAGTGAGTGAAAGTGAGCCTCAACTGATTGTTCAACTTAATCAAGACCTACATCATATCAACATAAATTCAATTAAAATCAAGATAATTGGACCAATTAAGTAATTTTGCACATTTTGTTATTTAGTAAGTGAAATTAAAAGCATTGAGTCGAATTTGACCCAAGATGGTAATTGAATTTCCTGATGAATATGCATTCATCAAATCACCTCGAACTTTTAATCAAGCCCATCTAGCCAGACAAGCTTGGCGGATGGTTTGCCACCCGGAGGCTCTAGTTACAAAGGTGCTCAAAGCGAGATATTTTCCAAGGACGTCCTTCTGGGAAGCGAGGAGGGGGTACGATCCGAGCCATGTATGGAGGAGTCTATGGGGAGCAAAGGCAGTGCTGAAGGAGGGGGTCCAGTGGAGAGTGGGGGATGGGAACGACATAGATATATGGGAAGACAGGTAGGTTCCGAAGGAAGAGGACACGCTGCGAAGGTTCAAACATGAAGGCAGTCCAGAATACCACAAAGTGAAGGAGCTCATGACGGAGGATGGGACAAGATGGGATGAGAGCAAGGTGCGGGAATGTGTGTCGGACAACATTGCTACCAAGGTATGTGCAATTCCGATCAGCAGTAGGAAGCCCAAGGATTCGTTGATGTGGTGGATGTCCAAGAATGGGGAGTTTACTGTCAGGTCAGCTTACTGAATGGGTTTGCTTGGGGTGGAGGAGGCACGGAAATAAAATGACCGGGGAGGAGACGGGATATGGAAGAGGGTATGGCAGGATGGATGGAGCCCAAAGACTGCTCACTTCTTGTGGAGAATATGTACGGGTGGTCTTGCCACTAGGGGACGGCCTTTTGACCGGCACTATATTGAAGACGGAACATGTATGCTTTGTATGTCTAAAATGGAGACCATTCGTCACATGCTGTTCAGGTGTCCGAATATGAAGGAGACGTGGGACCTAACTTCAAGGGAGATCCAACAATGGGTTGAAGACAGGAAGGATGGGGAGCTCCAATCATCCATGGTGGCTGCTTTACAAGATATGACACCAGGCGAGAGGGAGTTACTAGTGGCAGCAATGGTGGCGATATGGAGAGGACGTTGCATGCGAGTCTTCCAATCTGGTGTAGTGAATATGGGCGTGTTGTTACGATGCGCAATGGCCACGGTGAGGAATAGGGTGGAGGGGGTTGAGCGTGACGACATGGATGCTGCCCAGGCAGGCACGGTAGTGCAGCAGCACGTCGGGGATGCTTGCATGGCTCCTAGCAGCATCGTTGGAACCAGACGGAAGCGATCGGAGCCGGGTAACGTTAAAATCAACGTTGATGGCTCGTGCAGGGAGGAGGGGGTGGCGGGAATCAGAACTGTAGCTAGGGATGAGGGGGGATCGGTCGTGGGGATGATGGGGGAAAGAGTGACGACGGGGGGTGATATCGCCTTGATTGAAGGCCTGGCGATAAGGGAAGCGCTGGCATGGGCAAGGGAGAAAGGCTTGGACAGGGTAGAAGTCGAATCCGACGCCAAGGCAATCATTCACGCATGCAACAACAGCTGCCTAAGGAAAGACTACATTGGATCCATTGTTGAAGACATTCTCCACCTGAAGCAGTTATTTTCATTCTGTAATCTTAGCTATGTTAGCCGTAGATGCAACAAGGTTGCCCACGAGGTAGCAAATGCTTCACGTAGGGGTCAAGTAGATAGGTTTTCTTTTTCTCAGCATTTTCCTTCGAACTTTATGTCCTTTGTAATTAGCGACTTATCTAGCTAATAGATGACGGGGAGCCCCAATCATAGGGCTTCCCGTCCTTCCTCAAAAAAAAAATCAAATCACCCGGAACTTAAACGTTGCTCATCCTCAAGTAACCACAAGATCAGAAACAATCGCCAATTGAATACTTTCAATTCATGTGTTTGCCTCCTCTTCACATCACGATTGTTTTCTTTCTGCTCAGTATGACTTAGCATCTCAACCTCCTGAGACCACTAAACACATCTTACCATATCTTCGTTCCTGAGTTTGCTTTCCAATATCACTTCCTCCTCACTTTTTCCAACAATAAGAATGTCAAAGAGTTTTGTAAGAGTCCAGAGACTCCCGTAGAATAACAAGTGTGCATTTGATCTGACACTGGTATTTTTCAGGATAGAGGTGGCATTCATTGTGCCATTAGGTAGATGATGGAGTGAATGGTGGTATGGAAGGAAGAAATAAATCTCTCCTCTATTCGACTTGAGATTTTTATTGTTTTTGCAATTTCATTTATTGCATTTTTTCTGTGTGCGAATCTCTCCTCTATTCGACTCGAGATTGCATTTCTTTTTGTGTGCGCTTTGGCATCTTTTTGTGTGCAAATCTCTCCTCTATTCGACTCGAGATTGCATTTTTGGTGGTACACCCCTATTAATTTGCGAGGGGTATGGAAGAAGCAGATACAGAGGGAAGTGGCGTGCCACCCCGAACTTACGGTTTGGAACTATATTGGCTATTTTTGTTTCTTTTTTATGGATGGAAGGGTACGAAGATGATAGAATAAGTGTAGAAGAGAGTTCAGATCAGAATGCAACTTGATTTACAATTCCGTGCATTGGGTTGTTCTCTTTATCGTACTCTGTTCAGATAATGACTTGATGAGGATCTGGTGGGGATTCCATGTTATTGTTCCACTAGTCAGTTAGGAAGCACGACATGTTTGATCCCTATCTGTCTGACAGACACTTGTCATTTTTGCATAAATATCATGATGTTAGGATTCATAAGCTTCACAAGATGATTTCAATCAAAAGGCTAGTTTTCAGAATGAGGTCCTTTTGAGGATCTGCTTCGGATAAGGAGGATATAATGATTCAAAATGCATAGCAGGTTAGTTAGTAACTTTTATTGAAACCAGGAAGTGTCAAAAATTCATCAAGTATATGTTCAAATTCTTTGAAAGCTTTCAAACTTTAAAATTTTGAAAATTTATTTGAAAATTTTGGTCAGAAATGCGACGATGAAAATCTAAGACTGATTTAGATGGGTGAAGGTAGAAAGTAAGATACGTACCACCCACCCTCCATCCCAAACTTAGAAATTTGCTCGTCTCGAGCAAACTCTAAATCTGAGATGGAGGGGAAATTTCATGCCATTTGGACCACTGGATGTGGTTGCATTCCAGACAGCACACATCCTCCATCTGAAAATCTAGAAAAGCAAGATCAATCAAAACTTAAGATAGCATCTTGCGATGTGAATTTTATTTTGTGCCAAATTATCTTAAAAGTGAAAACAAAATTAAGGAAAATTTTCTAGTTCAAAACTAAAACTAAATTCGAATTTATTTATCGGGTTGCCTCTCGACAAGCGCCTTTATTTTACGTCGATGGCTCGACATGATTCCTTAAACTTCTATGGCGGATATGTTGGATTGGAGAGATCCAACATCGTTTTAGAGCCTGTATCAGCATAAGTGAAATATCTCTTCAATTGTTGACCATTTTCCACAAATTCACCCGTCTTGTCATTCCATAAAGAGAACGCACCATGTGGGTAGATGCTCTTGACAATATAAGGCCCAGACCAGCGTGAGCGGAGTTTTACTGGGAATAAATTCAACCTTGAGTTGAATAGCAGAACTTGGTCTCCCACTTGCATGTCTTTTCTTTTCATATGTCCATCGTGCCAAAGTTTTGTGCGTTCTTTGTAGATTCGTGCATTCTCATAAGCTATCATCCTGAGTTCATCCAACTCTTGGAGTTGTAGAATTCTGGCTTGGCCTGCTTCTTTCATATCAAAGTTCAATTGTTTAATTGCCCACCATGCCTTGTGTTCCAGTTCAACTGGAAGATGGCAAGCCTTTCCATATATTAATCGAAAAGGTGTAGTCCCAAGGGGAGTTTTATAAGCAGTTCGATAGGACCATAATGTGTCGTTGATTTTCACCGACCAATCTTTCTGATTGTGGCCTATAGTCTTTTCTAAGATACTCTTGAGTTGACGATTAGAAACCTCCACCTGTCCACTTGTCTGTGGATGGTAAGGTGAGGATACCTTTTGAGTAACACCATACTTTCTTAGCAATGCTTCAAAGCCTCTTTCAAGAAAATGGGAACCTCCGTCGGATATCACCGTGCATGGGACACCAAAATGGGGAAAAATAATATCCTTGAATAATTTGATGACTGGTTTGGAATCACTAGTGACAGTTGGTATGGATTCAACCCATTTCGAGACATAGTCCACAACCACTAGGATGTATGAAAATCCATGAGAAGATGGGAATGGACCCATGTAGTCCACCCCCCAAACATCGAATATCTCTACTTCTTGCCATAGATTTTGCGACATCTCATCTCTCTTTGTTATATTGCCTGATCTTTGACATTTGTCACAAGATAGGACAAAGTCATAGGAATCTTTGGATATGGTTGGCCAGAAGAATCCACATTGCAAATACTTCAAGGTAGTCTTTTTAGAGCTCATATGTCCTCCCACTGGTCCTGAGTGACATTGTTCCAAAATAAGTTGAGCTTCTTCTTTGGCGATACATCGTCTATACAGACCATCAACACATAGTTTGAAAAGGTATTACTCATACCAGTATTACCATTTCACATCATGCATAAATTTCTTCAGTGTATTTCTGGTGCATTGAGGATGAATACCCCAGCAGCGAGGTAGTTCACAAAATCCGAGTACCATGGTATAACTTCGGAGACCTTCATTAGTTGATCATCCAGAAGTTAATCATTAATTATAATCTTCTCGGTATCCAGAGTGTGGATGCGACTGAGGTGATCTTCTACCACATTTTTTGTACCCTTTTTATCTCTTATCTCTAAATCAAATTCTTTCAATAGGAGAATCCATCTAATTAACCTAGGTTTTGCATCTTTCTTTTCCAGAAGGTAACGAATGGCAGTGTGGTCTGTGTAGACAATGACCATCGAACCGATTAGGTAGAATCTGAATGTGTCAAAGGCATACACGGCTGCTAGAAGTTCTTTCTCGGTAGTTGCATATCCTCTGGGCTTCATCAAGAGTTTTTGATGCATAATAGATCACATAATGTTTCTTCTCTATTCATTGCCCTAAAACATCGCCCACATCATAGTCACTGGAATCGCACATAATTTCAAAAGGGTGGTCCCATTCGGGAGCTCTAATGATGGGTGTTGTTGTGAGAGCCTGCTTTAGTGTGTTGAAGCTTTTGACACATTCTTCATCAAAATTGAATTCAACATCTTTTAGTAACAAATCGTCATTGGCTTGGTTATCTTTGAAAAGTCCTTTATGAATCTTATGTAAAATCCTGCATGACCTAGGAAAGTGCGGACTTCTTTTACATTTGTTGGGATAGCCAGTTTACAAATCACTTCAATCTTGGCTTTATCTACTTCAATTCCTCTATTGCTGACCCTATGGCCAAGGACAATGCCTTTCTTTACCATAAAATGTCACTTTTCCCAATTCAGCACAAGATGTGCTTCTTCACATCGTTTGAGAACCAGGGAAAGGTGCTTTAGACATGAATCAAATGAATCTCCGTATATAAAAAAATCGTCCATGAAAACTTCCATAATGGTTTTGGTGAGACCGGCAAATTTGAGAGTCATGCAACGTTGGAAAGTTGCAGGTGCATTGCAGAGGCCGAACGACATTCTTCTAAATGCGTATGTATAGAATGGGCAGGTAAAAGTAGTTTTCTCTTGGTCGTCTGTATATATGGGTATTTGATAGAATCCAGAGTAACCATCAAGATAACAGAAATATTCTTGGTGAGCCAACATTTCTAGGACTTGATCAAGGAAAGGCATTGGAAAATGATCTTTTCGAGTTGCCTTGTTCAATTTCCTATAATCTATGCACATCCTCCACCCTGTGACTGTTCGAGTGGAGATGAGTTCATTGTTTTCATTTTGTATAATAGTCGTTCCACCTTTCTTCGGGACTACATCCACTGGGCTCACCCATGGTGAGTCTGATATCAGATAGATTATTCTAGCTGTGAGCAGTTTAATGACTTCACGATATACTACTTCCTTCATATTTGGATTCAATTTTCGTTGATGCTCAATAGTTGGTATGTGATCTTCCATCATAGGTATATTGTGCATACACATCACTTGACTAACCCCAGTTAGGTCATTCATTTTGTAGCCAATCACTTTCTTCCTTTCCATCAATTCTTTTAGGAGTTTATCTTCTTGTTCGGTTGTAAGATCGGAATTTATTATTACAGGACAAACCTTGAGATCATCCAAAAACACATACTTCAGTCCCTCAGGAAGGGGCTTCATTTCAGGGGCCTCTGGTTTTTCACATGTTTTTCAGTAGCTTCTACAACCTTGAGTCCTTCAAACGTAGCTTCAGGATCTTCTTCGGTAGTGTCAAGGTCAAGAACACACTCTTGAACTCGTTCACTGATGGAATTATCAGTAGAGGGGTTTGTTAGAGTCACTTCTAAAGGATCGTCTTGTTCATATCCCTCTTGTGTGAGGAGTGACATTTGTTCGATGTAGTCAATCAGATAAACTTCTTCTTGCATACTTGGTCTTCTCATGCTTTCAAAAACCTTGAATTCGAGAGTTTCTTTGCCAAGTATGAGAAGCAAAGTTCCTGGTTCAACATCAATTAGAACTATTGCAGTGGTGAGGAACGGATGTCCAAAGATGAGAGGATATCTGGCGTTCTCTTTTATGTCCATGATGACAAAGTCACACGGAACATTAGAATCTTTCCCTACCTTGACAGGTACATCCTCAATAACTTCTAACGGGCATTTTATTGAATTGTTTGTGAATTGTACGGTCATGCCAGTTGGAAGAAGTTCAACAAACCCTAACCTTTTGCAAAGGTTGAGTGGCATGATGGAGATGCTAGCACCAAGGTCTGCTAGTCCTTTCTTGCATGAAGAATCACCGATATGGAAGGAAATCCCAAAAGATCCTGGATCTTTCTATTTATTTGGCATCTTACTCTGGATGATATCCGAAGTGGTTTTAGCTAACTTGAATGTCTCATATTCTTCAGTTATATATTTCTTGGTGAGGAGTGACTATAAGTACTTTGTCCAAGCTGGTATCTCAGCCAGCACATCCAAAAAGGGTATATCAACATGAAGTTTCTTCATAGATTCTTTAAACTTATTGAACTGAGTATCCAACTTTATTTGCCTTAAACAAGCATGGAACGATATAGGAGGCTTGTATATAGGAATATCGGGTTTTGGTGTTTCAGTTTCTTCATCAATAGGTTTCTCAAGACTTTCCTTATCTGTCTTATCAACAATTGTTGGTTCTTCTGGTTGAGACTCCAATGTTGTTGAGTCTAGAATGATCACAGGCTCATCCTCATTAGTAACAACCACAAGTGTCTTGATAAGAGGATCAGAGTAGTCTTTTCCTGACCTGGTGGTGACAACCTTCAATTGTTCGGTATGCTTAGGATTATTCTCGGGTTGGCTAGCAAAGGCCCCAGCAGGCGACTTTAAGCTAGCTGCAAGTTGAGCTATTTGAGATTCAATAGCCTTCTGTTGAGCTTGTTGGTTAGCTATCATAGTTTGCTGAGTTTGCAACATCTTTTCAATGGCTGATAGTTTGTCATCAGGAGAAATTGGACATGCTTGTTGTCCTTGTTGTTGATAAGGAACTTGGTTAAGACTCTGGTACTGGGAGTTGTTTTGATAGTTATTGAAGTTTCTATTATGAAAGTTTCCCTTGAAATTTCCTTGATTTCCAAAATTCTATTGTTGATTGTACTGGAATCCTGGTCATCCTCGTGGTTGGTTGTTCAAACCAAATTGATGTGAGTTTACTGCTCCAAAGGGGTTTCCATATTGAAATCATGGATGATTCCTATTTTGATTCGGATTTTAGTAACTTTGACCAGGGATGGTATTAACAACATTAAGATTTTCTATTTGACCATTATCTCCTAGTCCACATACGTTGCTTAGAACAACATCGTAAAGAACATTACATGCTAATGTTGAATGATCAGTACTTTTACATGCTTCACAGATCAGTGAAGTTGACTTGATCTATTCTTGTTGTCGAGTGGGCGAACGTCCTCTTCCAATAGCAGCAAGAGATGATTCAATATGGTCTTACTTGGAAACTAAGAGTTTCAAGGTTTCAACGATAGACTTGTACTCGGGAGTAGCTTCAGCCATAGCTACTTTCAAAACTCCTTTACCTACAGATCTACCCCAATTGGCTTGATTTTCTGCTCCAAGGGTGACGACCCTCCATGCGCTGTCATAACTCTGACACATGAAGTTTCCTCTAGATGAGGAATCTAAGAATCTCTTGATATCGTCATCCACACCCCTATAGAAAATTTCGATGAGTTGATTCTTAGGAATTCCATGGTGTTGACATTTGTGTAGAAGTTCTTTGTATCTATCCCATGCTTCAGCAAGAGTTTCTCCAGGGACTTGAGTGAAATTTTTTATTCGCCCTCTAATTTCATAGGTGAGAGTTGGAGGGTAGAACTTTTCTAGAAACACATTTTGGAATTGTTCCCAAGTGGTGATGGGTATTTTACTTTGCAACGAATTGTACCAACTTATAGCTCTATCAGCAAGGGAATACTTGAAGAGACGGAGTCGAATGGCATCATCGGACACCCCATTTTGCTTTGTCATGGCACATAGATCAATAAATCACAGAAGATGTTCCTGACTATCCTCTCCTTGTTTGCCATAGAATGGGCTGTTTTGAAGCAATGTGATTCAATGTGCCCTAATATCAAAATTGGCAGCATTGATGGGAGGAGGTTGTACTGGATGATGAACATTTGCAGTTTTCGGGATTGAGAATTCTCTAAGATCTTTTTGTAGTTCAGCTGCTTGTGTTGTTGCATGTACTGCTTGAATTTCTTCTTGAACCGCAACTCTAGCTTCTTGCATGAATCTTTCTCTCTTTGCATTAAGGGCTTGAGCCACCCTTCGAGCTATCTCCTCCTCTTGAGCCATTCTTGCTTGGTTCTCTCTGTTTTTTTGGTGGAAGGTTCTGTCAATCTCTGGATCAAAGCTGGCGGTGAGTCCGAGACTGTTCAAACGGTGCATACACTAATCCTTCTGAAGTACCTAAAAATAGAAAGATTTCAAAAGTGAGAACCACAGAGTAGAGTCAAATTCAAGTAGATGATCGATTGTATCAAAAGAAAATTAAAATCCTAGATTAGCCTCAAAAGAACTAGATTTGACTAACTGATTCTGTTATCCCCGGCAAAGGCACCATAATTTGATGTGGGATTTTATTGCACTAACAAACTCACTCGGGGTTGAAATCCCTGAGCTTTTACCAAAATCAATGTGCAACAATACTACCCGTAAGCGGACAAGTCTTATCACAGTATAATTAAGGATAGAACCCAAAGGACAATGTTTTTAAGAATATTTTTCAGTCGAATCTAGCTCTGGTAAAACTAATATTTAGAATGATTGGTTGGTTTGTGGTTAATTAAACTAAATGTAGGAAAGTAAAGGCTGAATTAAAGTTTGATTTAGATCAAATTATATGTAATCACTGGGATGGTATCGGGTTTCACCACCGCTACACACGCAAACACATTCAATCGCAAATAATCCAGGCAAGATATAACAATCCAAATAGAGCTGTTGCAAGACCCCCCATACGTGTGTTAGGTTTGCGTAAGCATCACCTTAGACATCAAATGTCTCGTCACCATACAGATCACTTATGGCTCTGAAGATATAGAAATCCAACAAAGGTTGTGGGCCCCCTATACATGCATTAGGCACACAGAAGCGTCACCGAAGGCTAGATGGCTCGTCCTTGGTTCCCTTGAAATTTCCTTGATGTGGGATTTTATCACACTAACAAACTCACTCGGGGTTGAAATCGCCGAGCTTTTACCAAAACCAAAGTGCAATAATACCATCGGCAAGTGGATGAGTCTTATCACAGTATAGTTAAGGATCGAACCCAAATGATAACATTTTTAAGAATCTTTTCAGTTGAATCTAACTCAAGTAAGACTAATATTTAAAACAATTGATAGATTTGAGGTTAATTAAACTAATAGCAAGAAAGTAAAAGCTGAACTAAAGTTTGGATTTAGATCAATGATATGGAATCACTGGGATGGTATCAGGTTTCACCACTGCTATGCACGCAAACACATTCAATTGCAAACAATCCAGGCAAGATATAACAATCCAAATAGAGCTGCTCCGGAACCCCCCATACGGGCGTTAGGTTCGCATAAGCATCACCTTAGGCATCAGATGTCTCGTCACCAACCGGATCACTCACTTACGACTCTGAAGATATATAATTTCAACGAAGATTGTGGGCCCCCTATATAGGCGTTAAAAACACATAAGTGTCACCGAAGGCTAGATGGCTCGTCCCCTCGCGGATCATACACTTACGACCTCAAAGAAATCTCATTCTATTTCTAGTTTGGGAGTCAATTAACCACATTAATCGATAAGCGAGTAGGTGATAGATCTACAAACTAACATTCGACGATAAACAAAGACGATACAAAATCCAACTAAGGCTGTGGTCCTCCCTGAGGGATGTTTAGACCACAAAAGTATCACCATAGGCTAGATGTCTTGTCCCCTCACGGTCATACACTTACGAGCTCAAGGAATCCTATCAGAAGTTTTCGTCAAGGAGTCGAACATTGTAAACCGCCATTCTATACTACATATAGAAGATTTCGCAATGTAGGTAAGAACAAGACGAAAGCAAGCAGATAATCAACTACGAACATACCAATTAACAACGAAATGGAAGGTTATATACATTGCCATAGAGAGTTTAACAAAAGAATATAATTTGCATGGGCAGCGGGGCTAGTCCCCGCACCCCACTGAAAAGGTACTACTTGCTCATGATGCGAGAAACAAGAAGAATAAGAAAGAGAGAGAAATCTGCCATGAACTCGGTGAAGAAGGTAGTGGCAGTTCGGTGAAGAAGACACGACCTTCGACGTCGTGTCGGAGCAGATCTGGACGTGAACGGGAGATGCCAAGATAGACCGGACAGTCTCCCTTGCTCCGTCTTCCTTCTCTCCTCAGCCTCCTTGGTTGCAGCACCGGCAGTAGGTGGAATGAAACTGGCATGGACGACACTAGATCTGGATCAGACCTGTGTACAGCCTGTCGGCGTCCCAGAACCGATGCCAAAATGAGGACCCTCTGGTCCTATTTATAGGCACTGGACTGACCCTCACGTGTTTTGGTGTGATTTTAGCCCAAACGGTTTTGGAGATATTTTTTTCTTAAACGGTTTACTAATATTTATGACGAAAGGGTCTGGCAATTTTAGCAGCAAACGGTCTGACGATCAGGGTCGGTTCGGTCTTAGTATTACTTCTGCAAACAGTTTAGTTGTACATGTGCAAACGGTCTTGGATTCGGTCCTGCATGCATGTACATCGTTCGGTCTCATGCACGTACTTATCCAATCGGTTTTGCTGTTATTTTCCTCATGGTCCGCTTGTTCGGTCTGTAGCTCATATCTCCAAACGGTCTGCGTTGGTAAAGCTTCATACGGTCTCGCACTGCCAGCAGTATCAAACGGATTCGTATGATTGCTTTTGCAATCAGTTTCATGCAAACGTTTTTATATTTCAGCAACAACAATGGTTTTGACTTATCTTTTATAAATGGTCCTATGCACCGTCTTGCATGGGCTTCCATTCAGTCCTCATGCATCTCACACGTTCTTGCAATCTCCATCCATTCGGTTTGCTATGCGTACGGAAACGGTCTTGGATTTCCTTCACTTGCTCAAACGGTTTGGAAGCATCTAACAATCTTTAGTTCATTTGGTCCTGTGCATGATGCTCATTCGATCTGCTATGCATGTGCTAGTGCAAACGATTTGTAAACTGTTTGATTATCAAATAGTTTGATAGCATTCGGTCCTGACTCCTTGCTCATTCGGTTTGTATGATCTTCATGGTTTGCATTGCTGTCATCCATACGGTCTTCACGTGGCTGCATGTCCAAACAGTTTCATATGCTCATTCCGTTTTCATACAAATGAGCAAACGGTTTGCGAGGTGCCCCCATCATACGGTCTGAGACCAGTACTTAGACAAGTCTTCCATCCCTGCCCAATCCAAACGGTCTTCGCATGTATGACGGTAGGATCAAACGGTCTGCATGCATGCATGCATAGCTATCGGTCTCGCTCATGTGGCGGTGGCCATTCGATTTGCATTGCATGCCACTCAAATGATCTTCATGCTATTGCGTAGCAAACGGTCTGCATGCTTAAACGGTCTTTACATTCAGCTCATTCGGTCTTCGAATCTGTCCATTCGGTCTACGTAATTCATTCGGTGCCGTTGTCAAACGGTCTCGTTGTCCAAATAGTTTCGGTCCAAACGGTTTCGGTCCAAATGGTTTTGAACCCGTTAGACATCATCCGGCCTAGAGACCGTTTGGGTTCATTTGGTCTTGAAACCGTATAGACTCAAACGGTCTTGAGATCGTGTAGGCTCATGCGGTCTTGAAACCGAATGGGCTTAAACGGTCTTGAGACCGTATAGGTGAATATCTTAAAACCGAGAGGTCAGAACCATTAGAGCAAACCGTTTGGTCAAGACCGATTGGTCAAGACCAAAAGTGAGTGAAAGTGGGCCCCAACTGATTGTTCAACTTAATCAAGACCCGCATCAAATCAACATAAATTCAATTAAAATCATGATAATTGGACCAATTAAGTAATTTTACACATTTTGTTATTTAGTAAGTGAAATTAAAAGCATTGAGTCAAATTTGACCCAAGATGGTAATTGAATTTCCTGATGAATATGCATTCATCATGCATCTATTATATTCTACTTTTGCATTACGATGCTCAAAACCTCAAGTTACCCATTGGAGGCATATCATTTGAAAATCAACCTCCTTTCCTTATCCTTTTCAGTCTTCTAAAAGAATATTTTATTGTGAGAACTTTCTATATTTTGTTACTAAAATTTTTGGAACTACTATTTATGGCTTCTTTAACATTAGCATTGTACAATATGGGTATTTACATTCCCCTTTTACTAGAAGTACGAAAATTGACTAAAGTTATAATTTATTTACCTATTGTTTAGGCATATACTAACATTATTTATAGTAGATATAGTTCTATACAAACATATAATAGGACACTATTTATACAAAGTGTACTTTCCTATTCATTTATATATAGGGACACACGATTTCCACCCAGTACGCTTTATCCACCCACAGTTTTAACACGAGATTCTATGGTGTCTTGACCCCTCTTATATAATATTAGTCAACATTTATAATGCATTTTGACTATTTTGATATTGTTGTGATGTTTGAAGTAAGTTATCATCTAAAATGATGATATTTCTTAATACATTAAATGCCTCATCTTTTATTCAGGAATAATACTGATGAAACACACCTGATCCACACACGAGACACACTTACTTGGAATAAAAATATTTGTTAGACCTTAATAGACGTGCTCAAATACAACAAACACTTTTCCTACAAGTGCACAGGTTAAGAGTATAATATTGAATAAGAAGCTTAGGGTTGATTCCATAGAGAGAGATGGGAGAAGTATTTATAGGTTTACTTTACTAGGTTCCTATTGCAGAATGTAAGGTTTAGTAGGGTTTAACTTTGGAATTTGAATTATATTATGAGAATAAGAAATTTAGAGAAGAATTATCAATCTATATTAACCCTACATATATAATGCTAACTAAGAAAGCATGAAAGGAAACAACTGTCGAGTTTTGTGGAGGCGAGATGTGAAGTGGAAAAAACAACAAAAAATTTCTCCACATATACCCTACTAGAAGTTCTTGTATATAACAACATAGTTCCAAAGAGGGTGTGCGGGATGTACCTCATTGCGGAGAAAATTCGGCGATGTCCCTTCACGTGGTGATGTGCGTTGCCCCTTGTGTGAACAAACGATCATCATTAATATCCTCTGAATGCATGCACTTCAGTGTCTACATCTCTAATTCATCCATGTGGTTGGACTGGAACTCCAGGTCTCGATTCTCAAGTCGGCGGGAAGGAGTAGCCTTCTCGTTGATGACATGCTAACATCGTGTAGCTCTCCTCCTCTCTCCCTCTCTCTTGGGGATAATGATGGATAGGTTTCACATACAAGAGCATCTCCTTTTAAAATCCAAATGTCATGCCCCTATAAATAGTAGAGGAAAGGACGCAAGGTTTCCCAAAAACCTTTCAGTAAACAAAAAGGTTGCAGCTGCGTTTAAAATGATCCACTTATGGACTATTAAATTAACCATATTAACTAAATTAACTAATTTTCATCATCTGGCTCTAGTCAATCGCTCCGGATCAGCCGACATACTTAACAATGGAACCAAATTAACTAGCTTAAACACTTTAACCAATTAACTCAGATTATATTCCAATATTATTCTAGCATATTACCTAAATGTTTTAGTAATTGACTTGATTCAGAATATTTCCAATCATGTCCACAAATGCACTCCTATTCTAATACATCCTATGTGTGTACCCTGGTAGGCTCCAAATTATGTTGACAGCCCCAAATTACATTGGCAGTGATATTCATAATCATATTATGATATCATAAGCAATGATTGGTATCTAGGAAGACCACACTGCTATCCAAGTAATTGGAGAAGTTGGAGAACAACTTCAACCTACAATTTGTGATTGGTGTTACAATAATTTTACAGTTCATGTGTCTCTGATATCCAGATTGAACTCGAGGCATGAAATTGTCATCCTCTTACTCATTCAATCCATATTCCTTGTCCTAGAGAAGACTGTCTGAGATATGTGTAAGCTCGATATCACATTTTGACTCACTCCAATATGGCCATGAATTTCTCAGTCTCGCTTCTCAAATGGCCAGGATATCAAACTCCTAAGGTGGGACAAATCCCATCTACATCACTCACAGTCATCCCCATGTGTCACAGTGCACCCAAGCACCACCTTTGCGCAACCATTATTCAGGATCACTGTGTACGATGTCAAAGTACACCCGAACAACATGTGATGAGTGTAGTGATTTCAAGTCTAAAAACCACAATCACCGCCATCAGTATGAGAGATTACTCTAACTACCAATCATGGTTTCCATGTGTCACTCTTAAGGTGGGTCTTTCTGATACAATGTTCTCTACCAAGTATATATATTCTTGGCTTGATATCACATATCATGATAAATGAGATTTTTTCATCAACCAACAGACATTCTAGTCTTAAGTGTTATTGTTGTCGATTAGTTTCTGCAATAAAATATGACTCGGGACATAATAAAAATGCATATACTCTTGAAATTTGTATGACCTCATAATTTAGGTCCTCAACCCATAGACATAGTTCATTGAGTAATATTGTTCTTTAGACATTTATTATGTTACATCATTATCTCATAACTGAATAAAGAAAAATAAATTGGTAGATTGCCTTTTATATTAATCAAATCATTTACAAGATACACCATTACAATCATCATATGATTGGTTCTCTGGGCATACATACCAACAACTACACTAACAAAGGAACTCTTAATTAGTAATCAAGATAATAATCCATATAAACAAGATAAGAAGAGACAACTAGTTACACTAAGCTAGTAAGTATTCTATAAATGCAAGCAATGAACTAAACTAGAAAAATCTGTCAAAATCAACTAAGAACAAGTAATAAGTACTCTAAAAAGGGTTGACTTACATGAATAAAGCAACTGTCTATGTAAAAAAGCAAGGGTTGAATAACTTGAACAAGAAAATTGGTAAGGAGAAGGATATTTCACCTCCTTCTGCACTCCATCCAATCTATACACATGCTCTTTTGCTAAGAACATTAAGTGAGGAACTACAATCTACTTAGATATCAATCTAGGGATACAAGAGTAGATGAATATGTCGGAACATAGTATTTATTTAAGGATCCGCTAGTTATACTTAGGAGATTTTCCCTAAAAATCCACATATATGCCATTCTCCAAGTCTTAGGTGGTTTCAAGAATCAATCACCATAGATCGAGATTAAAATGAGATAGAAGAAATAAGATCACATTACCAAGAAAAAATACAATGTTTGACATAATAATTGCCTAACATGGTATAAAATCACATTTGTTCCCCTCAAATAGCATGCAATGGGACTTAGTTACTCATGACAATAAAAAGTACACAAATGGAGAAGAAAGGGATAGAAGAAGACCTGGAGCTCAAATTAGTGATTAAATCCTACTTGTCCAATATCTACAAGATTAAAAACTCCCATCCTCCAAGGGGGACAACATGGAAATCAAATGGACAGTGGCCAAAACCCTAAAAGTTAGGATTTTGGGTTGAAAGAATATGAAATGTGAGTGGAGAATGGTAGGTAGATTGTAGGTGCTTAGAATGAATGCTTCATGGAACTAACCTTATGCTCCCAACCACCAATAATGTTTATATAGTGGTATGGGAAGCATTGACTTACGTGGGAGTAAGATGGTAAAATTATTGTACTGTAGCATTATGGTTAGCTGGGTATCATGTACTGTTGACTAAAGTGGACATTATTAAACCCTTTGTTTTGATGATGACAAACATTTCATTCTTGTGGATCTAACTTATTATTTGAGTATTTTAGGGATAAATAAATAAAGAAGTGGATATTTGAAGAACAATGCAAATTGGAAGCTCAACTTGCTTAGATTACTTTTATTTTCATGATTGTACGCAATATAAAAACTTGTACAAGTATATAATGTACAAGTACATAGATATCATGTAAATCAAGCGTTAGATCTTCCCTATCCACTCACAACACTTAGATAGATATTTTCCCTAAGATATAATCACAATTACAAATTCATACACACACTTAGTAAATGTTTTAACATGTTAAAATAGGGACACTCTCGGTTGACAAAGTCCTCGACTGAGTATAGCCCTTCCAGCAAATTCTTTAGACGTTAGATTGAGTTGAAAAGTAGTTGGTAGTTGGAAATGAATGTTGCAATACACTTACTCCATACCTTCCCTCGGTCGAAGAAATTCTCAACTCATCGACACTCGCTCGACAAACTTCTCGACCGAGAAAGGTTTTGGACTGCACTTTTCAGAATTAAACAACTAATCATTGCAATGTAATTAGTGGATACCTAATGGCTAGTTGAGCACTAAGAACACCCTAGAAAGTGTCAAGAACATACCTAGACACTTGTAAGATTTCAAAATTTATAAACCTAAACTAGCTACCTACGTCTACTAAAACACTACACCCGCAAGCGCACGGGGTCGTGTTGTAGTATAGGAAGGTGGCAAGTATAGGGTCGATCCACAGGGAAAAGAGGGGGCACTAGAGCTAGGTTAGTTTTGCTGGGTTCCTACTGTGGAGACTAGGGTTAAGGGTTTAAAGGTGAAATGCAAAGTGAAACTAGGGCATACCTGCCCTACCACAGAAAGCTTGGTGCGATTCCGCTAGTGGTGCTAACACACTACTCGATTGAATAGATGCGCCCCACGAGGTCGGAATGCATGAGATATGGGATTATGCTTTCAAAATTTATAAACCTAAACTAGCTACCTACGTCTACTAAAACACTACACCCGCAAGCGCACGGGGTCATGTCGTAGTATAGGAAGGTGGCAAGTAAAGGGTCGATCCACAGGGAAAAGAGGGGGCGCTAGAGCTAGGTTAGTTTGGCTAGGTTCCTACTGCGGAGACTAGGGTTAAGGGTTTGAAGGTTGATTTTATTGTTAACTACTTGAGCAAGAAAGCAATTAAAGGTGAGAATGAAATCTATGTTAACCCTAGGCTAAATTAAGACTAAGCAGGAAAGAAAGGACTAAGCTAGGTATGAAAAGACAAATTATGCTAAGGCAAGCAAGAGAAAAGCAAAAGAACAATTAAAGAACTAAAATAGCATAAACAAGGTAAGAGCAAGGCAAGAAGCTAACTAAGCAAGAAAAGAGCTAACTAAGCTAAGCAAGAACAGAATTAGGGTTTTGAGCAGTAAAGATATGGTGGGCTGTTTAGGGGTATGAACTTATCACTTAAGTTGGGGGTGACATATGAACATTATGATTCCATTTAGATTATCCAAACCAAACAACAAGTTAGAGTCTAATGAATTAACCTAAGCTACTAACTGGCCATGGATATGCTAGGTTGTGCATAGGGGAACTAGTCCCTAACACCCCGTACTACCCTTATGAGGCTCAATTGGGTTAGGGATTAGGTTCAATTCAATTAGAGTCTAATCAAGTCTAAGTTTCTAGGTTACGTATTCCTAGGGCAATTAGGGGCTGAGGGTAGTAATGGGGAGGTGAAATTAGGGCTTTGGACCCCAATTCTCCCACATTCTAGCCTTGAGAAGGCTACATGCTAATTGCACAAGAATCACCTAATCCAGCTACTTAGATCTCTCACTTAGGTTTAGGGAGATTGATTAAGACGTAGGAAGATGGGAGGCAACCTAGGGATCTAAGAATTGGACCTAGGGGCAAATCCCAAAATTCACACATATAAGAAATTTGCCTAAATTCCTAAGTGATTTCACACACAAATCAACAAGAAAACCATGGAGAATGAGATGCAAATAGAACATAATCATTAACAAATGAAATTAAAAAGTTTACATGCCATTTTCCCCCAACATGGTATCAAAGTAACATATTTTCCCCCAAACAGCCCACCCAAGGGGCCTAGCTACTCATAACAAAGCAAAATACAAAAAGAGAGGAGAGAGAGGTAGAAGAAGCCATGGAGCTCGGAGTAGTGGATGAAATCCTTCTCTCCAGCAGTAGTAGGGTAGTCCTCCTCCTTCTTCTTGGATGAAATGGTGTAAAATGGTGGTGGGAAGTGGATGGAAGGCTTAGATATGGGGGGTTATGTGGTGGAAATGGTGAAATGGAGTGGATTTGAGGTGGATATGGAGTGGAATGGAGTGGATGGCAATTTGGGGAGCTAGGAGGCAGTGGAAGGTAGCTAACCTCGTGCCCCAGCCGCAACCTAGGTATATATAGGTGTGGGGGAAGCACTAGGTTAAGTTAGGGGCAAAATGGGGAAAGCAGTGAAAAGTGGCTGGATTTTGTGAGTAGCACGACCGTGGTGGGGTACCACGACCGTGGTGGGTAGGGTAGGCCACAGCTGTGGTGGCTGGGGCACGGTAATGATGCCAGAAAGCTTGGTGCGCTCCCGCTAGAGGCTTGCAACAAGTGCAATCCACGAGGTCGGGAGGCACGAGATGAGATGGGATCTTTGCTTTTGAAATTTCTATGGTCCCACACTAACTACCTACTTCTACTAAGACATTACACCCGCAAGCGCACGGGGTCGTGTCGTAGTATAGGTGAGGTGGCAAGTACGGGGTCGATCCGTGAGGATAAAGGGGGCACTAGAGTTAGATGGCGTGAGCTACGTTCCTAGTGCGGAGAGTAGGGTTTTTAGGGTTTTAAGGTTGATTGGTTGTTAATTACGCTAAGAGAGCAAGTATGAAAAGCAATGTGAAACTAAGTTATCAAAAGACTAAATTAGCAATCGGAGTTAACAAGCTATCTAAACAAGAGCAAGAACGAATTATACCAAACTAAGCAAACAACTAACAATTTAGAGCCCAAGTTAACCACTAAGCAAGATGAAAGATCTAAATTAACACTAGCTAACAAAATGAGGCAATTGACTAAGTTAGACTAAAGCAATTGAACTAAGCTAGCATTAACAAGCAAACTAGGCAATTAGGGTTTTAAGCAATTAGATGAAGGAGGTGGGCCGTTTGGGAATGTGACCTTGACCTTAGTTGGGGGATGTCACCATAATAAGCAATTAACATATCTCATTCTAGATTACCAAACCAAACAACAAGGTGGGTGCTATGAGAATGTACCCTAAGCTACTAATTGGAGAACTAGGGCTAGGTGTAATTCTCATAGGACGTACCAAGTCTAGATCTCTAGGATAAGTGGTATTAGTCAATTGAGGACCAAGGGTAAGGATGGGAGTAGAGATGAGGGTATTTGACCTCATGCCACTAGCCACCTCAGCCTTTAGGAAATCCTAGGCAATTGCACTAATCACACTTATACTAGTCACTTAGAACTCACATTTGCATGTAGGAAGAAGGTGATTGTGTAGGAAGATAGGGGGATAGCTAGGGATCCGAATGAAGGACATAGGAGCCAATCCTATGATAGCTACATAGAAACCAAAACATCCTAGAGACAAATGTCTTCAAACACCACAAGGCAAGCAATTAATGTAATTAAACAACAACCACATGCACAAGTAATGGGAAATGAGGTATAAGCAAAGGCAATCATCATAGAAATGAAATATGTTCATTACAAATTATATTCCCCCAACATGGTATCAAAGTCACATTTTTGCCCCAAACAACCCACCCAAGGGGGCTTAGCTATACATGATCAAACTAGGAAAAGAAGGGGATAGAAGAAGGGAAAACGCCATGAAGCTCGATGTAGTGGCCTCCTTCTTCACCTCCAAGCAGCTGTAGATGACCTCCCTCCTCCAAAGGTGCAGGGGTGCATGAAAATGGTGGAATGGATGGATAGAAACCTAGAGGAACTAGGTTTCTATGGTGGAAATGAGTGGAAAGTGGGTGGAAATGGGGTTAGATGCAAGGGAGTAGGTGGATTGGAGTAATGGAGGCAAGGAAGCAGCTAGGGTCGGCTAGGGGCACTTTTGTTTTTAGCCCTAGAAGCAACTAGTGCTTATATAGGGGCTAGGTCTAAGTGGGGGTATAATAGGAAAATCAGTGAATGTTGTATAGGTTTTGGGGTGGTGGCACGGCCGTGTTGGGTAGGAGTGAGCACGGTCGTGGTGGAGGGGAACAACCATGTTGGGTAAGTGTTAATTTAACAGGTTGGTGGGTGAAAACGAAGGCTGGTGGCACGGCCGTGCTGGGCAGCACGGCCGTGTTGGGTACTAGGTAGAACGGCCGTACTAGGTAGCACGACCGTGGTGGCGGAGTTGGGAGGAGGTCGTTCTGGGCAGCACACCCGTTCCATCTTCATCCAGCACAGCCGTTTTGGTCAGTACGGCCGTGGTGTGGTCTTCGTAGCATGGCCGTGCTGGTCAACACGGCCGTGGTGACTGACTTGCTTGAACTTCCAAAATTTGTCGATCAACCTGTAATTCTGCTCAATTGCCAGCACGGCCGTTCCATGGCACCACGGCCGTTCTGGGGTCTTCTAGTGCTAGCATGGCTTCAAACTTCATAATTCTTGGATGTTTTTGCTTGGAGACGATCCTTGGCCACTAAGGTAGGTTGGGGGAGCTTTGGGGCCTCCTTTGGGTCCCTCTATCACACTCGTCCATCCATTGTGGTCCAAGTACCTGAAAAATAGCGCAAAGAACATCCATAAGTGTATTTGCAATGATAATCAAATTGGGGGGAAATACTTGTAATCTAACATGTTTAGATGCAACTTATATACAAAATGGCACAGGATGGAGCCCTAAAATAGGGCTGCATCACCACCCCAAACTTAAAACATACTTATCCTCAAGTATGCTCCAACTTAATCTCTCCTTTCCGTTCTTTTCAACAAAAACAAATGACAAATGCAAAGCAGCAGAAGATTATTGAATATATATGGTCTTGGAAATGACTAAGTGCATGTGTCTCACATCTCTCCTCTCCTTCTTTCACAACCCAATCATGAACTGAGCACTGAGCATACAAACTTCAAATATAAAGCATAGAAACACAAGTTGTCCATATGTCCTTTATGTCATTTCGGGTAAACCGTTTCATGTTGATGTTAATCACAGGTGACTAGGAGTGTTGTTTCACTTTCATGCATTCGGTCTTATGCTTCAAACCACACTAGATGATCCACTTGGCTGTAGAAAGGGTAAAGTGAGCTAGATTTGATGTTTTCTAGCTCAATGGGTATAAAAGAAGAAGAAAGGGCTGCGGTAAGATTTGGAGTGCTTTTACACACTCTTCTTTTCTTTATTTGAATGCTCTTAAACAAGAGCATCCTTTTATTTTATTTTTGCTTTTCTTTTTCTTTTTCTTTGCCCTTGGTATAGACAGGGCATATGGTGGATGGAGTGAAGCGGGGAGGTAAAGATGTGGCCACCCCAAACTTTGGGAGGTGGCCATGGCTAATATGTGCACTTTGGCATCTTTTTATGAGGCGGAGGGGTATGAAGATGGTGGAAGAAAAGTCAGATCAAAGAGGGGTCATCAATGTAGTTTTCAACATACGATTCCCTGCATGAAAGTTAATTCAACACTTCACCAAGTAATATCACATCACCTGATAGAATTAACACAATATTCATATTTCTACCAAGTGATTCCATTGGCTTTAAGCGTTTGTCGCTTGCTCAATTCATGATTCAACCAACACATTCACAGACTTAAGAGATGTGGTTCACATGTAAAAAGTCACAAACAAGACCATATATCAATCAGATCTAAGAATGTAGCATGCATTTGTCACAAGAGTAAACCTTTTCATTTCAAACATTGGAGATTAAGTCAAAACATCCTATCAGAGCAAGAATTTTCAAATCTAGGCAAAATTGGCCAAAATGGTGCCAATTTGCACTAAATCGCATCTAAACCTACTTTAGGGAATTTAAAGACATAAAGCAGAAAATCCTACTTAACATGCAAAAGAAATTATCAAAAACTACATGAGAATGCAATGCATGGTATGAAGAAGCAAAAATTTTGAAAAATTACTCAAAAATGACGAAGTTAACTACATGAATGCGTGGATGCAAGCAGGCACACAAGGTCAAGGTAATCGAGTATGGTAAGTCAGTCAAACTGTTTGATCATTTTGCAAAAATTCAGCACAAGGTACATAGAGAAAAATTCGGCGAAAGAAGGATTACCGCCCTACCACCCCAAACTTTTAACTCATGATGTCCTCATCATGAAATAGAAGTTTAGACTAGTAGGGTAAAAATGTGTGGGGTTGCGAAAGGCAACCGGCGAGAGTTGGAGTGGTCAAAGTAACTTTTAGGTGAGCAGGACAGGGCCACCACGGCCGTGCTGGGCAGCACGGCCGTTCTGGCTTTCTTCCTGTAGCTCCTCCATTGAGTTGCAATCTTTTCTTCCACTTTGACCTATGTCTCGGCTAAACTCTTCAGCTTCATCTTTTCTTTCTTGTGCCTGTGCTAAAATGATTCACAAACAGAAAAACTATCAAGTATAGTGTGTGTGTGTGTTTCTTGGAAACCAAAAGAAAGTATGGTAAAAACAAGGTTCGAGAATCTCAAACCACGTGGGTTGCCTCCCACAAGCGCTAAATTTATAGCCTTCAGCCGGGCTTGTTGCTCTTTTTCATCATGTATTGATACCCACAGTGCCCTCCTTCTCTTCTACGGTGATCCTGTCGAGCACTCTTATGACATGTGCTTCGTCCCAAGGAGTGTACATGGAATAGAAGTATGGGCTCGATCTCCACAGCTCCAGAGGGTCACGATAGCACAAACTCTCACCGAAGTCTTCATTGGCCAGCTCATCTCTCTCTTCTTTGGTGAACATGGAGAAGTCGAACTTTTTCCTCTTGTAAGTAACCGTCAGCGTGCCCTTGCGGATGTTGATTTCAGCTCCCGCAGTAGATAGGAAAGGTCTACCCAATATGAGGTACTCTTCTCCATCAATAGGTGCGGTGTCCACTATCAGGAAATCGGTCACATAGGCAATGTTCACTCTTTCATCCATCGACACTATTGTGTTCTGCATGATTCCCAAGGGCTTCCTTTTGGTTCCGTCACCCAAGATAATGGCGCACTCCACTGGTTTCATTTTATTTAGGCCAAGCTGTAGGTACATGCTCCATGGCATGCGACTTGTTCCTGTACCTAAGTCAATGAGAGCGTGCTGGACGGGTTGTGTGCCAATGAAGCAAGAAATCAGAGGTACTCCTGGATCACCTCTCTTTTCTGGGAAGCCATTGTCATAGATGAAGTTCACAGATTTTGAGGCAACAATCTCTTCGGTCGGCAATAGCACTAACTTTCTCTTTCCCATGCATATGTCCTTCATCAATGAAAAGAGTGATGTAACACCTATTGTTCCCCGCTTCAAGTTTCCTAGGAGATTCATAACATTTCTGCCCCCTTTTTGGAGAGTCAAACCTTCATGGGGTTGCTTCCTGTTTTCATCAACTATCGCCACTGTAGTGGCTGGAACTTGCGGAGGGGTGATGGCGACGCTAGTATCATGTAAAGATCTTGGTTTCCATAAGGACATGGCTTCAAAAGCTGCTATGTCTATGATAATTTCTGCATCCCCGAGTGAGGGTGGAGCCAATGAGAGTGCCTCTACATTCGCGTCTGGTGCAGCAGCAATTTGGGTGTACCTATCATTCTCTGGTGGTGCTTGGGCGGCAATTCCTTCGGAGTCTTCTTTATCTTTGCTAGATCCCTCACGTATCGGGACTTTGCTTCCAACCTCAGTCATTTTCTTTCCCCTTTTTCCGCAGCCTTGAGCAGTTTCTTCACCCCATATGATAGTGATCATACTCACTTGCTCATGTGCAGATGGAGGAGCTTGTGAGGACGGAGGTGGTGGTGGTCTTTGCTGGGGAGGATTAGGATTTTGGAGTATGCAAGTTGGTTGTGGTGGAGGTGGAGGTTGGTAAGTATGTGGAGGTGGTGGGTATTGGTAGTTTAGCAGGGGTTGGTGGGATGGCAAAGCATATGGGTGCGGTGGCCCTTGATATTGTGGAAGTGAGGTTGCTTGGCCATGTGGTGGGATGTATGCGGCTTGGTTGGCAGTCACACAGCTTCCATTGCTGTTAGGATTCATCATAGGTTGAGATGGCAGTCTCCCCTCTTCACGGCGAGCAAGTGAGATAGAAATTTGGTCGAGCCTTTTCTCAAGACGGCTGATGTTCTGTCCTTGAGAAGGCACCTCTCTCTTTACCTCATATAGATTCCTCAGTCTCCCGAGTACTTCCTCTTCGAACTTTGAGTTGTAGCGTGGCTTTTGCTGCCCCTGTCCTTGCCCATCCTTGTTCGGTTGTTTCCAAGAGAAGTTCGGGTGGTTCCTCCACTCGGGAGTGTAGGAGTTGGACATTGGGCCTTGGTTGTTGCGACCACCAAAGGAATATAGAGCATTGACCTCCTCGTCTACAATATCAACTGCCCTTGTGGGCTGGTTAGAAGAGCCACCAACTTGATTCTTCATCCACTTCATCATCTCGGTCATCATTGTCATCATATCGGGGTCGGTAGCATTGCGTGCAGGAGCCGCGGAGGAAGGCGGAGGAGTGTAGTTCCGGCCGCAATGCCCCCCTTTAGTGGAAGCTCGGTGGCGAGAATTCTCGGCAAGATGCTCAAATAACGGCCATGAGTCTTCGGGCGGATTTGCCATGAACGTGCCCCCGCAAGAAGAATCTACATTGTTTTGGCTCTGCTCCTCAAGCCCGGTGTAGAAGGCTTGAACTAGCTGCCAAAGCGGAACCTCATGATGAGGGCAGTCACGGAGCAACTTCTGGAATCTCTCCCACACCTCATGGAAGGGTTCGTTCTCTTTTTGGACGAAGGATGTGATGTACCTTCTCATGTAGAATAACTTGGGTATCGGAAAGAACTTCTTCAGAAACTCATTCTTTACTTCATTCCATGTGACGAGCTCTGGCCTCGAGATGTACCACTCCTTGGCTTTCTCCTTGAGGGAGAAAGGAAAGAGCGTTCTGCGGATCGAGTCGTCGGTGGCAGCAGGCGTGCGGAAGGTCGAACACGTTTCTAAGAACGCGTCTATATGGTGATAAGGATTTTCGTTCTCCATTCCGTAGTATGTGGGCATAAGTCCCAAGAGTGCTGGTGGAATGGAGAACTACTGACCGGGCATCTGATCCACCAGCGTGGCTATGGGGGAATTGTAGTTCCCCGGTGTGAAATACTCATGAAGCGGGCGGTGCGGTGATGGAGGTGGAACATCCGGTGGTGGGTTGTTCTCGGCCATCTCGGCCTCTCGGTGTAGGTTGCGGCGAGCTTGACGTCTTCTCCTCCCAATCTCGGGGTCGTAAACCACCAAGTCGGTGCAAGTCGAATGCGTACTACGCATGCGCAGCTGTCACCTGCGCACGTCACAAACAAACAACAAGGAGCCAAGTTAGCGAACCAATATGTAAGAGTAACACAAAGAATAAAGAATAGCAATGGTGAGGGCAAAAGGAAAGGCTAAGCTACACTATCTAACTAGGCTGAGCGCCTCTATCCCCGGCAACAGCGCCAGAAAGCTTGGTGCGCTCCCGCTAGAGGCTTGCAACAAGTGCAATCCATGAGGTCGGGAGGCACGGGATGAGATGGGATCTTTGCTTTCGAAATTTGTATGGTCCCACACTAACTACCTACTTCTACTAAGACATTACACCCGCAAGCGCACGGGGTCGTGTCGTAGTATAGGTGAGGTGGCAAGTACAGGGTCGATCCGTGAGGATAAAGGGGGCACTAGAGTTAGATGGCGTGAGCTACGTTCCTAGTGCGGAGAGTAGGGTTTTTAGGGTTTTAAGGTTGATTGGTTGTTAATTACGCTAAGAGAGAAAGTATGAAAAGCAATGTGAAACTAAGTTACCAAAAGACTAAATTAGCAATCGGAGTTAACAAGCTATCTAAACAAGAGAAAGAACGAATTATACCAAACTAAGCAAGCAACTTACAATTTAGAGCCTAAGTTAACCACTAAGCAAGATGAAAGATCCAAATTAACACTAGCTAACAAAACAAGGCAATTGACTATGTTAGACTAAAGCAATTGAACTAAGCTAGCATTAACAAGCAAACTAGGCAATTAGGGTTTTAAGCAATTAGATGAAGGAGGTGGGCTGTTTGGGAATGTGACCTTGACCTTAGTTGGGGGATGTCACCATAATAAGCAATTAACATATCTCATTCTAGATTACCAAACCAAACAACAAGGTGGGTGCTATGAGAATGTACCCTAAGCTACTAATTGGAGAACTAGGGCTAGGTGTAATTCTCATAGGACGTACCAAGTCTAGGTCTCTAGGATAAGTGGTATTAGTCAATTGAGGACCGAGGGTAAGGATGGGAGTAGAGACGAGGGTATTTGACCTCATGCCACTAGCTATCTCAGCCTTTAGGAAATCCTAGGCAATTGCACTAATCACACTTATACTAGTCACTTAGAACTCACATTTGCATGTAGGAAGAAGGTGATTATGTAGGAAGATAGGGGGCTAGCTAGGGATCCGAATTAAGGACCTAGGAGCCAATCCTATGATAGCTACATAGAAACCAAAACATCCTAGAGACAAATGTCTTCAAACACCACAAGGCAAGCAATTAATGTAATTAAACAACAACCACATGCACAAGTAATGGGAAATGAGGTATAAGCAAAGGAAATCATCATAGAAATGAAATATGTTCATTACAAATTATATTCCCCCAACATGGTATCAAAGTCACATTTTTGCCCCAAACAGCCCACCCAAGGGGGCTTAGCTATACATGATCAAACTAGGAAAAGAAGGGGATAGAAGAAGGGAAAATGCCATGAAGCTCGATGTAGTGGCCTCCTTCTTCACCTCCAAGCAGCTGCAGATGACCTCCCTCCTCCAAAGGTGCAGGGGTGCATGAAAATGGTGGAATGGATGGATAGAAACCTAGAGGAACTAGGTTTCTATGGTGGAAATGAGTGGAAAGTGAGTGGAAATGGGGTTAGATGCAAGGGAGTAGGTGGATTGGAGTAATGGAGGCAAGGAAGCAGCTAGGGTCGGCTAGGGGCGCTTTTTTTTCGAGCCCTAGAAGCAACTAGTGCTTATATAGGGGCTAGGGCTAAGTGGGGGTATAATAGGAAAATCAGTGAAAGTTGTATAGGTTTTGGGGTGGTGGCACGGCCGTGCTGGCCAGCACGGCCGTGTTGGGTAGGAGTGAGCACGGTCGTGGTGGAGGGGAACGGCCGTGTTGGGTAAGTGTTAATTTAACAGGTTGGTGGGTGAAAACGAAGGCTGGTGGCACGGCCGTGATGGGTAGCACAGCCGTGTTGGGTACTAGGTAGAACGACCGTGCTAGGTAGCACGGCCGTGGTGGCGGAGTTGGGAGGAGGTCGTTCTGGGCAGCACGCCCGTTCCATCTTCATCCAGCACAACCGTTTTGGTCAGCACGGTCGTGGTGTGGTCTTCGTAGCACGGCCGTGCTGGTCAACACGGCCGTGGTGACTGACTTGCTTGAACTTCCAAAATTTGTCGATCAACCTGTAATTCTGCTCAGTTACCAGCACGGCCGTTCCATGGCACCACAGCCGTTCTGGGGTCTTCTAGTGCTAGCATGGATTCAAACTTCATAATTCTTGGATGTTTTTGCTTGGAGACGATCCTTGGCCACTAAGGTAGGTTCGGGGAGCTTTGGGGCCTCCTTTGGGTCCCTCTATCACACTCGTCTATCCATTGTGGTCCAAGTACCTGAAAAACAGTGCAAAGAACATCCATAAGCGTATTTGCAATGATAATCAAATTGGGGGAAAATACTTGTAATCTAACATGTTTAGATGCAACTTATATACAAAATGGCATAGGATGGAGCCCTAAAATAGGGCTGCATCAGTAGTTGGAAATGAATGTTGCAATACACTTACTCCATACCTTCCCTCGGTCGAAGAAATTCTCAACTCATAGACACTCGCTCGACAAACTTCTCGACCGAGAAAGGTTTTGGACTGCACTTTTCAGAATTAAACAACTAATCATTGCAATGTAATTAGTGGATACCTAATGGCTAGTTGAGCACTAAGAACACCCTAGAAAGTGTCAAGAACATACCTAGACACTTGTAAGAAATTCCTATAAATAGGACATGCCTTAGGACACCCAAATCACTTGAGCATACACAATTGCAACTTGAGAATCATCCTTTGTGAGGAACAAGCAAAGTTTCACTTGCAATTCAGTTTCCTTGAGCTATTGATTAGTATCCTATAGCCTAGTATCTCCTAGCCACCACACCACCACGTTCATCTATAGTGGATAGGAGATCAATACGCTTGATATAGGATCAAAGCGATGTACTCATTGGTAACATTGTTTCTTTCTTCCAATCTTGTTCATTTCATTGTATATTGTTCTCCTTGACTAATCCTAGGTTGGAGGCTATTGAAAGGAGGTTCATGGAGCTACTTTAGGTGGTGAAGGTTTCTCCCAGTGACTTGGAGTTACTTTAGAAGGTTGCCTCAAGGTGAAGCTACTTCAGGTGAAGACTACTTCAAGGGTAAGCTTGGAGTTACTTCAGAAGGCTGCTTCTAGGGGGATTGAGGCTACTTTAGGTGAAGGTTACTTCAATGGTGTAGGAAGGTGATTGTATTTTATGTAACATCCTTACAAGGTAATAAAATAAATCACTTTCAAAATCCCAGTTGGAAACAATCGGGTAGTGGACTGACTACCATAGATTTCTAAGGTAGGAACCACTCTACATCCTTGTGTCTTCCTTGTTTCCTCCTAATTGTTCAAGTTTTTAATTCTTTAATTAACTTTAAAAGCTCCAAAAATATCTATTCACCCCCCTCTAGATTTTTCATGTACATGGTGGCTGCCAAGTCTGTGGTTAGTGAGCATGCAAATCATAATGGTAGTAGAAAATGATCATGTTGAGATGTAAATCTATCAGAGGAGTTTGTGATTTTAGATTTGAGTTGGATGGTCATGGTGGGAACCATAGTTGTGGTGGGTCTGAGGTAGGATATGGAAGTGCAACGAATATGGTGGGCAGGTTGGCAAGGCTTTGGAGAATGGCTAACTAGAGTGCTACATACCATAGCTGTGTTGGACAACATGACTGTTTTAGTCATTGAGCACCATTATTGTGTTGTTGAGAATGGTAGTGGTGGTTGTACTTCTTGGTTTCTTCCAATATGAACTTGACTCTATGATTTTTACTTCTCTAGTACAATTGTGGTTGGATACCATGGTCATTTTGGGGGTTTTAGAGATCTATCATCTTAAACTTTGTCATTCAAGGAGCCTTTTTTCTCAATGTCACTTTTTATCACTTGGGATAGGTTACAAGTGATTTGGGCTTCAACTTGCACTTCTCAACACTTGGAGAAACCCTAGGTTTAACCTCCATCTCTCCTTTCCATCAAGAATTTGTCAAAGTATCTAAAAACTATGCAAATAGAATCCATACTTGTAGTTCATATCAACTATCTATTTTTAGTAGCATTATGGAACATGTAAATGTGAATAATGGGAAATGTGACACAAGATGGTGACCTAATTAAGATCTTCATCATCACATAAATGTGCCAATACTTGTATGCATTCTACTTCCCTAATACTAAAGAGAATGAGAAAAGACCTTGAGTTTTTTTTTGGGTAACAGTAGAGTTTATTTATTCATCCCTTGCTCTACTTCGGGCCAAAATTGAGAAAGTGAGATATTTACATCCTTGGAGAGCCAAGGGGGCTTAATGTTGAAGAAATGATGAGCGGAAAAAGAATAAAGGGTGTGTTTTGCGATGCCATCGACTACAGAATTGTGGTTGTGGGGTATATGTTGTAGTTGCATGTTGGGGCATGCCAACAAAATGGAGGCATATCTTCTCCGGTGAGGAATGAGGTTGCTGGTAGGCCAATCCTTTTTTTGCAGTGCTTTGATCACCATGGAGGCATCTAAGAAGATAATGGGCGAGGACCAGCCTTTTGCTTGACACAGCTCTGCTGCCATTAGAATCCCGTTCGCTTCCACTTCCTGGGCAGAAGATGCGTACCCATGACGGCCCAAGCCCAAGGTACATCTTTCGATTCTGTCAACCACATGAATCCTAATGCCCGACTTCCTGGAATGGGTCTGGTAGGCTGCGTCTACAAACACAAGAGCCTGGCAGTCAGGTGGTGGGCGAACCGGCTGCGGAACAGGATTTCTAGTGCGGTACAGTCGAGATTGGAGCCATAGAATGGAGTTGGTTTGTTCTTGGATGGATTTTGCAAGCACAGTGGCTGGCCTACCCGAGCCTCCGTGAGTGATATCATTGCGGTTCTTCCATAGCATCTAGAAGCCAACACAGTGGGTCGTTCTTTGCTCTGGACTCACTGTAGAGGAGATCAAAAGAGTGAGCCACTCACATTCTGGGATTGTGAAGAAGTCGTCTGACATGCTGAGAAGAGACCAGTTATCCTTTGCGATGGGGTAGTCCCTTAGGCAATGAAGAGTGGATTCATGCACATTATTACAGAGAGGGCATATGCATGATGTTGCAATATGTCATCTGTAGAGTTCGACATTTGTGAGCAGTGCGTTGTGGAACCATAGCCAGGAGAAAGTTCTGAGCTTGAGAGGAAGAGGAAGGGCCAATAGATTCATCCATTTTGAAGAAGGCTGTGGTGGATCCTGGTTGGTGATCCAGTTGTAAGAGGAGCCCACCGAGAAGACTCTAGAGCTCGTAAAGGGCCATGACCATATGTCGTCGCCACCGGTGGTATCTGGGGGGTTATAGAACCAGAGAATTTGCTTTGCTTCATCAGGTAGGAAGGTGTCGATAAAACCCCTGTCCCATGTGTTATCGAGATGGACCATAGAATTAACTGTGAGGTCTTCTAGACCTTGGGGTATGACCTGCGGACCTGCCATGTCAATAACAGATCTGCTGAGTATCCATCAATCCGTCCAGACATTCGTGCTTCGGCCCGAAATGAGAATTTTGTGGCTGATTGCTTGAACATTGTCCAAATTTCATTTTATGAATGCCCAGGCAGATGAACAAGGGTGTTTTCTAATGGAGTCTTTTCTCATGTACTTGTCCTTCATTGCTTTGGCCCACAGAGTTTCAAGCTTTGCGATGAAGTGCCAGACGTTTTGGAGCATAAGAGCCTCATTCTGCTCTCTAGAACTCTTGAGTCCTAGGCCTCCCGAAGCCTTGGGCAAGGTCAGTTTCTCCCAAGCTACCAAAGACATCTTGAACACATCGCGACCACCCGACCAGATGAAGGAGCGAATGTGTCTGTCGATGTCGTCGTAGAGGCTGGGCGATAACTTAACCGATTTCATGGTGTGTGATGGGATTGATTGCAAGGTACTCCTTGCAAGAGTGATGCGGCCTGTGAGAGTTAAGCATTTGGAGGCCCAACTATTCGTTTTGCCTTTGATGGTTGTGGTAATATTGGAATGTGTTGCCTTATTGAGACGATGGTGAAGAATAGGAACCCCCAAATATTTTCCCAGGTCCTGAGTTTGAGGGATTCCGATCCTTCTACAAAAAACTCGTCGATCTCTGGTGGATGTATCAGGGGAGAAGAAGCATCACAATTTCTCCTTTGAGAGGACCTGTCCTGAGACGAAGTCGAACTCTTCAAGCACCTTTAGGATGATCGAGGCTTGCGATGGTGTTGCCTCAGCTATGAGCAACAGGTCATCAGCGAACATGACGTGAGAGAGGGGCACACTGCATATCGAGAGAAAAATAGGCTTCCATCGTTCATTGCTGACTTCATGTAGGATAGCTTGGATGAGCCTCTCCATGCATAGGACGAAGAGATAGGGGCTGAGAGGATCCCCTTGACGCACTCCCTGGCTAGGAGCAAAGGCCTCCAACTGTGAACCTTCCCAGAGGATCGAGGTTTGCCCTTTGGAGATGATTTGCATGATCATAGAGATCAGTTTGTCTGGGATACCTACTCTGATCAAAGTTTCTTTGATGAAAGGCCACTGCATTCTATCAAAAGCCTTAGATAGATCAATTTTGATGCTTACCCATTTCTTGCTCGCCTTTTTAGTCTTCATAGAATGAATCACTTCCTGGACAAGCAGGATGTTGTCAGCAATGCGCCTGCCCGAAATGAAGATCGATTGGTTCTCTGAGATCCATCCATTCAGATAGGGTTTTAATCTTTCTACAATGATCTTGGAGATTAGCTTTAGACATCAGTTATTAAGCAAAATGGGTCTGAGCTCACTGCAGCTCTGTGGTTGCACCGTCTTAGGTATGAGCACCATGAGTGATTGAATAAGAGTGGGGTCTATCCTCCCACTGCTGAAAGCCTTCTGCGCTTGAAGAATGACGGGAGCACCCACACGGTTCCAATTTTCTTGGATGAAACCAGTGTGGATGCTGTCGAGGCCGGGTGCCTTGTTGGCAGGCATTTGGAAAATGATAAACCTGATCTCCTCTGCGGACGGGATGCTCACCAACTTCTCATGGTTGATGATGCCAGAAAATGAGCCATGATAAGTGGGCATGAGCTCTAAGGCCTTCGTGGGGATAGACGCTGCTGTTAAGAGCTTCAGGAAGAAATCCCAGACATGTTCTTTGATTTCATCTGCTGAGGTGAGACAAACTCCATCATCATTGTAGATACCTGTGATTCTGTTGTGGAGACGCCTAACTTTGACATAGGTTTGGAAGAACCTATTGTTGTCGTCTCCGTGTTGGAGCCAGTTGATGTTAGCTTTCTACTGCCAATCAGCTTCCTCGTTGTGAAGGATTGTAGCATATTCTTCTTGCAAAGAGATAGCCTTAAGTTCGTTAGATAAGCTAAAATGCGATTGACTTCGTACCTGGCACTAGTCGAGGTTCTCCAGTATGGCGTTCTTCTTCTTATGGTGTTTCTTCATACGGGTTGCTTCCCATTTGACAGCAGCTGCCTGAAATTTGGGTAGGGCCTCTGAGAAGGAAAGGGTGGCATCCCAGCTAGGTAGCAGCTCGGTGTGGAAGTTTGTGTTGAGGGACCATCTTGACTTGGTCCTGAATAAGGGTTTTCTTCTGGTTTGAGCTTTGTTTCCAGATATGAGAAGAGGATTGTGATCACTGTAAATGCGAGTTAAAATTTGGATCTTCATGCCATGCTCAATGTTCAGCCAGCAATTGTTCGCCACCACTCTATAGAGTTTTTCACGGAGCCTTCCTTTCTTGAAAGTGAAGAAGTGTCCCGAGGGGTTGGTGTCTGCAAGACCTGTAGCTAATAGGGTAGCATGGAATTTGTTGCTAGTGCGGCTGTCAAAACCCTTTCCCCCATTCTTTTTGCTTATGTCAAGCATGGTGTTGAAATCTCCAACAGCGGCCCAGGCTTCCGAGGGGGATGGTGTTAGAGATATGAGGCAGTTCCAGAGATGATCATGTTTCTATGGATTGGGGCTTGCATAGACAAACGTGATAAGCCAGGATTTATTCACTCTACAATGGATATACTACCTGTGGAATTGAAGAATGTCTAGGTGACAACGATTACTGTCCCAGAGGAGCCATATACCTCCAGAGAACCCAAGAGATTCAACTCGGTGGGAATAGTTAAATCCGAGTTTCTTAATGACATTGGAGGCTTTCGTGCCACTGCACCTTGGTTCAAGGATAGCCAGAACATGTAATTGATATTTTCATTTATATTCTTTGAGGAGATTGATTTTGTCCTTGGAGCATGCTGCTTGGACATTCCAACATATGATGTGTGTCATTTGGAACACCACAACCGAGGAGCACTAGATAGAATTAGTTGATTGCAGTGAGGAGGCCCGCTGCCTGGTCCTCTATGGACATGTCGTTGTTGGTATTATTTAGAAGTTCCTCATCATGGAAGGATAGGGAACGGGACGCAGGTTGCTTAGTATGCGTGTCTTCAACTAGCTACGCTAATTTTCCTTTCTTGCAATCACGACCGAGACTGATGGTTTGGTAGATAACTCTATAGTTTCAAAGGATGACACCTCCATTGCTAGGAGTGATACCCTAGTCGAAGGAGGGTTGGAATTGTCCAGTTTCTGTGACTTTGCTCCCCTAGAAGACGAAGGAAGCCGCGACTTCAGGTGCTGTAGAACGCCCATCGCAGAATTCGTCATTGACAAGGGTGATGATGGTGTTGGACGGGCTTGTTTGTTGTTTGGAGGTTCCCGCGTTCTGGTCTTTAGAAGCAGGGGGTGCAACTGGTGGGTGGCTCCCAGTGGCCACCTTCTTATTATTCTTTTTCTTACTTTTACTCACCACAGTTTCCCACTCACCCGCCTCCTTGTTGCTCGCGGGTTGGGGGTTCGTTTCTGCCACTATCGAGCTGTCAGATGGGACTACGTCCTCCTTGGAACGAGGTTGACCCTTCTTGGTAGTGTTCTGTCTTCTTTGTGGCATCTTGGTGTGAATTGCAACCGTGTAGGGTTGCTGGACCACTATGGAAGTGGATGGAATTGCGGTAGGGTCACCAACAGGGAACTTTGGTGCAAACATGCACTCAGCTTCGACGCGCCCTATGCGGCCACACTTCATGCATAGATTGGAAAGGTTTTCATACTCCAACCTATATTGTGCACCGTTCAGGCAGATGGCTAGGATCAAGGGGGTGCCGGTGTCGATCTCGACGGTGATGCGTGCAAACTTGCCCCGATAACCCTGCTGTGTTGTTGTATCAATCTTTATGGTTCACCCAATCATGTTGCCTATGCTTTCGAGCAGCAGGTTTTGGTATAGGTAGATGGGCATGTCCGCTATCCTTGCCCAGACCACCAGTTTTCTAGGGATTGGGTCTAACAGTCAAAATGCTGGTGACCAGGACTGGACGGAGAGATAGTGATTAAAAACCAGGACTGGACTGGACGGAGAGATAGAAAGGACCTTGAGTTTTGATCTTGATTGGCATCTTTTTTAAATGTTTTTAGTAAAAATTTCAATAAAAGTGATGATTGAGGCCAAATTTGTCCTCTGCTTCCTAGAGAGTATTCCCTTTTAGTATTGCCTATAAGAAGGGACTTTAGTTTTGGCATCAATGAGAGTATTGTCAATGTGTAATTTCTTGATGATGCCACGAAATTTTTCACTAGTTCTTCTTGCAAGGCCCCTTAAAGGCCTTCATCTCTGGATAGGGAAGTTGAGTTATGGAAATGTTAATGTTCTATGGATTTTTAGTTACCAGCATGATGTGTACCTAAGGTTAGAGGGGAACATATGGAATGGAATCTTTTCTACCTCACTTAAATTTTTACTCTCTTCAACATTTATCCAAAATGTCAGTAGTAAGTTCTTAGCTTTTATGAGGAATAGGCCGATGTTTTTTTAGCATTGGTTCTTGATTCGATATTTTGTATGAATCTTTGTGATATACTGATGAGTTGTTCATCATAGAAAGCCTCGTTGAGATGGTTATTTTCTTGGTTTGATTTCTTTACAACATTAACTTGTGGATGATAATTGGTTCTCTATAACATAATTTTTCTTTTTGACTTCATTTAGGTGTGATGTAATTTGAAAGAACATGATTTCATAAGTGGTTGATTATTTTTTGTCGGTATATATATTTTGAGAATCATTATAATCTAGAACTAAGTATGGTCTAAAGGATTTTAAAATACCAACTAAGGATTTGTATTATGAGAGTAATCAACACTAGATTGTGTAAAGAATGGCACCAAAGAGGGGATTCTCTCCCTACTTTTTTGAGTATACCAAACTAATCCAAACAAACTACCATGTATGCTAGAATAGGTGTACTTTTTTTGTTTCTCAAGTGAATGATATACAATATTAGTAGAATAATAGAATATTGTGACTATTTTATATTTAAAAGAGTACACACTGATATCCCACTAGGGGTTTACATGAAGGTAACAACTTTGAGATCAAAGTCGAGGGATGTCTGAACTACAACAAGTCTATATCCCACAAAATCTAGCTCCACTAAGCTAACTCCACATAATCATGATAAATTCATCATGTCCTTCACCTAAGGGGTTGGAATCACACCCTACAAGAGAAGACAAAGGTGACATTGTCAGTAAACAAATGTTGGCATGTGCTATAACTAGAGATTGAGCAATGCAATGGAAAAATTACATCAACTTATCAAGGCTTCCCATATCGAGTAAAAGTTATCAAAACATAAATTTCAATTAAATAGGACAAACATTAAGAGAGTTTCTTTCCTTAATAAATATTACACTAATAAATTCAAAACATAAAAATTGTGTAAAGAAGTGATACCACTTCTCTACTAAAAATTTGAACAATAAAACCTCCAGTCCAAACATACTCAAAAGGTATGATGGAGTGGGTGTAAAATTTTCAAATCTTTATATAATGGTAATCAAAAGACCAAAGTATAGCATCGGAAGAAAATATTTGACTATATTCAATTATAAAACAAAGGGTTACAAACTTACATCACAAGGATCCAGGTAGAGGAAATCTAAACCACCTCAAGATTGTCTCCAAGCTTTATCAACTCAAGCTAAGTCTAGGTCAACACGTCTTGCCATCCATGTCCTCCACCTAGGGTTGGAAGCATACCCCAGCACAAGAGAAACAAAAGGAGACATCACCAAAGGCTGGTATGTGCATGCTAAAAAGCAACTTTGAGCAATATAAGGAAATAAAGGACATCAAATGTAAAGGCTTCCCAAACAAGAGATAAGTATCACCCAAACGGGTATCAAGTGAAAGATCACAACAAAAAGGGATACTTGCCATAAAACAACATATAAAAGGATTGTGCCATAAATAAATCCACTACCATGGTGGGAAACAAAACACAAGTAGGGCACACACCCCACAATCAATATTATGCATGCATGTGAGATAAGCATAGCCCTAGAACAATATAAACACAATTGGCGGCCAACCCCCATAAAGCTGAAGCCTGATAGAGAAAGGAATACTGCCAATCTCCCAAATATATATAAAAACATGGGCCAAGAATCACACATCTTGCCCTGGGTACGAGGTTCCTTGTCGTCCCAAAAAGAGTAGGAAATATCACATCTGCTATAAACAAAACCAATGCACTTACACTATACTAGTGCTACTGAATCACATAGCATGTATAATGTAGAGGCAAGTAGAAAGTATAGTCAGAATTATCAAGGTTGCCATCACACAATGGACAACTCAAACATATACACAAATTCACTTCAAAGTGGGCATATATAAACAAGTAAACTTCCATGTCACAGTGGGCATATAATATCAAAAGTCCAACTTGCACCAAGGCAACAATATAAGATTCCAAGAGAATATCTATGATCACAAGATCAATAATAAATAAGATACTTCACATGAAGCATGATTTCAAAAGAACAAGACAATGTGTAGGCTAATGTCCATAGGACCAAAAGTAAGACAAAAATAGGCTAATTGCTCAAGAAGAAGAATCGGAGATACAACATACATAAGAGAGGAAATATATTTATTGCTCAATATAGAAATAAAGTGGGATGCAATCATACCTCAACTTCAGAGTTAAACGATCCAAAGATACTTCTAGGTCCAAGCCTAGCCTCCAAAGAACCTATTAAGCATATATGTGGAATTAGGGTTAGGTTTATATTGATTTCATAAACCCTAAAAACACCTTTTTATCATTATGTGAATTAGGTTTCCAAAACGATGTCATATTTTATATTAGGTTATTAGGATTCCAAAACATATTTTATTATATTTTTCTGACTTATAAATATTGAGTTATGAATTTTAGAAGTTAATTCATTATTAATTAGATCCATTAAAAACGCATGTTTAAAACATCAGATTTAGGCGATAAAACAAACACCATAAGAAAGCCCTTATTTTTCTGAATCCAATGGCTATTTATTTATATTTTTCTGATCAATATATAATTAGTTATTGATTTTCAAAAATCAGCCAATCAGATAATTAGATAAAGCCACGTAGGCGAGAAAATCCACTAAAAGCAGACCGGGCCCGCATGACTTGGCCCAATGTGAGCCGGCCAGGTCAGCAGATCAAGAACTCGTCTTACTCGATCCAAAACAAAAGTCAAGAGATGAAATGACCAAAATACCCCTCGGTTGAAAAACTAAAACAAAGGTCGTGTACATGGGTAGAGAAGGAAAAACACAGGGAAGCAGGTTCCCCAGCGATGAACTCGCGACACAAAAGAAGATCAGAAGAATCGTCAATCTCTCGATTGCAAACCAAGACGATCCAGGCAAAAGTGCCAACATCAAAATTGTTCTGCAAGCCCTGCCGAACCCAAGGAGCAAGCTCACACCAGAAACGGTCAGGTATTGGCCGAGAAAGGTGTGCCGCCAAAATAGGTAAAATCGAACATTGTGGGTAGAAGAAAGGGGCCCCTGAGAGGCCAAACCAACAATTGGAAGAGGTTCGACGAGCAAAACCGAGACAGGAAGTAAAGAAAACTAGGTAGAAGGCGATCTCCCGCTCAACAATTCATGAGATGATCCAAAACAAAGGAAAAGAGGGAAAACCAAGGTACTTGTCGAACAGATGAATTGAAGGCCCTTGAAGCTTGCCCACACCCACACGACGCGAAACCAACTGGAAACGAGCTCCGCCGATGTCCAGAATCCCCAGACAAACTCGCCGCCGCCAACACAGGTAGATGGAGTAGGGATATGGGGTTGCGGGGTGACTGAGACCAATGTGGCTATTCTAGCAGGTCACCGGGGGTTTAAGGTTTGTGGGGGAGACCCCATATATATGAGTGGAGTTGGGGTTCCACGGGAAAACCGTGCGGAGAAGGAAACAGGGGAGACCAGGGAAGATTCTCGTTGACTGGGCAATAGAGAAAATGATTCCCCAACAAAGTAGGGATCTCCAAAATGGGAAAGAAGCGAGGATTGCGAAAAGAAAGCCAGAAATTCATGGGGAGAAAAGGGGAAAGAGATCTAAGCCATAGAAATCGCCTGCCGCAAACGAAGAAATCCGAGTTTGAGTCGGACTAGGCGGGCGAAGGAGGAGGGTCCAGAGCCGTTGATCGCATCCGCGAAATCCAAGATTAAAAGGGAGCCGTACGATCATGCCGAAATAAGAAGAAATCAAAATCCAAGCCGCGTGACAACATATAGTTTGGAAACTATAGTCCAAATGTGATTAGGATTGCAATTAATGTATTTTTTTATCTTTCCTCTTTTAGGGGTCCAAAACTTATCCAAATAAAACCAAACTTGACACACAAGTCATATTTAATGTGTTGAATACGAATTTTCCATCAATTTTACGTATTGGAGTTGTTTGAGTATTTAATTAATATTTTGAAGGTTTTGCACACTTTCTCTCTCCTGATTTAACCTTTTAAGCAAACTTTCTCCAAATTGGATGAAAATTCACCCAAAGGATATAATTATTATGTAGATTACAAATCTAAGATTAGTTTCCTCTTTTGGAGTCATTTATTATTTTTATTTATTAATTACACCTTTTAGGCAATTTCTCTCTCCTAAATTACCTTATTATTTCGAGGTTGTCCAAATTAAATGAAAATTGACATGTAAGCTTATTTTAATGTGTAGATTACGAATTTGAAGTCTATTCATTAATTTGAGGCTTTCTTACATGGGTTTTGTCATCTGGCCTATTAGAGGCCCATTAACCATATCATGCATGTAATTAAGTTATTTATCTTCTTATTATCACCAAATGAATTATATGACATGTTAGATTACATTATCCATGAATTATATTATTAGGATCATCCTAACCTCAACCTTGTTTGGAAAATCACCAAAAGGTCAAAGTTGTGGGTAGGGTTCTAGATCTGGTATGTTACAGCACTCCACCCCTTAAAAAGGATTTCGTCCTCAAAATCTAAAGATCCAAACATAAACTATCAACTATTCTCCACCCCTTAAAGGGTTCAACTTAACAAGTCAAACTAAACAACTTTTTAGAGCTACCCACATCTCTTAGTTGTGAAACTTTTTAGAGATTTATGTTTCTCATGTATCCAACTAAAAGCCACCATCTAGGGTTGAGATATAGGTCCTTGTGTCTCTAACCTATCAACCCTACTTGAACATCCAAATGTCATAGGGTAGGTCAACTATACCTTTATATCAATCCTAGTTACAAACTAGGGTTAGATTCTACTCAAACTAGAGTTCTCTTGATTGTGACTTAGTTTAAGAAACAACGATAAATCTGAGAAAACTTTTGTACATATAGTAGTATAATTGAAAATAATTTTTGGCGATGAAAACTTTTTTTTTGAGATGAAACAAAATGTGGATCCAAAATCAATTGCGGAAACCAAGTCACAATATTTCCATATTTAGATCTCCTAACATATTCTCATCCTCAAACCAATCCTTATTGCACAAAAGATCATCATTTGCTCAAATCTAGGGTCAACATCTCACTTAGAGCTAACTAGAAAAGTCAAGGGTTCTATAGGGAGACAAAATTGAAATAGTCAGATTCCGACTACCATGGGCTCTGATACCATGCTGTAAAGAAGTGATACCACTTCTCTACTAAAAATTTGAACAATAAAACCTCCAGTCCAAACATACTCAAAAGGTATGATGGAGTGGGTGTAAAATTTTCAAATCTTTATATAATGGTAATCAAAAGACCAAAGTATAGCAGTGGAAGAAAATATTTGACTATATTCAATTATAAAACAAAGGGTTACAAACTTACATCACAAGGATCCAGGTAGAGGAAATCTAAACCACCTCAAGATTGTCTCCAAGCTTTATCAACTCAAGCTAAGTCTAGGTCAACACGTCTTGCCATCCATGTCCTCCACCTAGGGTTGGAAGCATACCCCAGCAAAAGAGAAACAAAAGGAGACATCAGTAAAGGCTGGTATGTGCATACTAAAAAGCAACTTTGAGCAATATAAGGAAATAAAGGACATCAAATGTAAAGGCTTCCCAAATAAGAGATAAGTATCACCCAAACGGGTATCAAGTGAAAGATCACAACAAAAAGGGATACTTGCCATAAAACAACATATAAAAGGATTGTGCCATAAATAAATCCACTACCATGGTGGGAAACAAAACACAAGTAGGGCACACACCCCACAATCAATATCCTGTATGCATGTGAGATAAGCATAGCCCTAGAACAATATAAACACAATTGGCGGCCAACCCCCATAAAGATGAAGCCTGATAGAGAAAGGAATACTGCCAATCTCCCAAATATATATAAAAACATGGGCCAAGAATCACACATCTTGCCCTGGGTACGAGGTTCCTTGCCGTCCCAAAAAGAGCAGGAAATATCACATCTGCTATAAACAAAACCAATGCACTTACACTACTCTAGTGCTACTGAATCACATAACATGTATAATGTAGAGGCAAGTAGAAAGTATAGTCAAAATTATCAAGGTTGCCATCACACAATGGACAACTCAAACATATAAGAAAATCCACTTCAAAGTGGGCATATATAAACAAGTAAACTTCCACGTCACAGTGGGCATATAATATCAAAAGTCCAACTTGCACCAAGGCAACAATATAAGATTCCAAGAGAATATCTATGATCACAAGATCAATAATAAATAAGATACTTCACATGAATCATGATTTCAAAAGAACAAGACAATGTGTACGCTAATGTCCATAGGACCAAAAGTAAGACAAAAATAGGCTAATTGATCAAGAAGAAGAATCGAAGATACAACATACATAAGAGAGGAAATATATTTATTGCTCAATATAGAAATAAAGTGGGATGCAATCATACCTCAACTTTAGAGTTAAACGATCCAAAGATACTTCTAGGTCCAAGCCTAGCCTCCAAAGAACCTATTAAGCATATATGTGGAATTAGGGTTAGGTTTATATTGATTTCATAAACCCTAAAAACACCTTTTTATCATTATGTGAATTAGGTTTCCAAAATGATGTCATATTTTATATTAGGTTATTAGGATTCCAAAACATATTTTATTATATTTTTCTGACTTATAAATATTTAGTTATGAATTTTAGAAGTTAATTCATTATTAATTAGATCCATTAAAAACACATGTTTAAAACATCAGATTCAGGTGATAAAATAAACACCATAAGAAAGCCCTTATTTTTCTGAATCCAACGGCTATTTATTTATATTTTTCTGATCAATATATAATTAGTTATTGATTTTCAAAAATCAGCCAATCAGATAATTAGATAAAGCCACGTAGGCGAGAAAATCCACTAAAAGCATACCGGGCTCGCATGACTTGGCCCAATGTGAGCCGGCCAGGTTAGCAGATCAAGAACTCGTCTTACTCGATCCAAAACAAAAGTCAAGAGATGAAATGACCAAAATACCCCTCAGTTGAAAAACTAAAACAAAGGTCGCGTACAGGGGTAGAGAAGGAAAAACACAGGGAAGTAGGTTCCCCAGCGATGAACTCGCGACACAGAAGAAGATCAGAAGAATCGTCGATCTCTCGATTGCAAACCAAGACGATCCAGGAAAAAGTGCCAACATCAAAATTGTTCTGCAAGCCCTGACGAACCCAAGGAGCAAGCTCACACCAGAAACGGTCAGGTACTGGCCGAGAAAGGTGTGCCGCCAAAACAGGTAAAACCGAACATTGTGGGTAGAAGAAAGGGGCCCCTGAGAGGCCAAACCGACAACTGGAAGAGGTTCGACGAGCAAAACCGAGACAGGAAGTAAAGAAAACTAGGTAGAAGACGATCTGCCGCTCAACAATTCGTGAGATGATCCAAAACAAAGGAAAAGAGGGAAAACCAAGGTACCTATTGAACAGATGAATTGAAGGCCTTTGAAGCTTGCCCACACCCACACGACGCGAAACCAACTGGAAACGAGCTCCGCCGACGTCCAGAATCCCCAGACAAACTCGCCGCCGCCAACACAGGTAGATGGAGTAGGGATATGGGGTTGCGGGGTGACTGAGACCAATGTGGCTATTCTAGCAGGTCACCGGGGGTTTAAGGTTTGTGGGGGAGGCCCCATATATAGGAGTGGAGTTGGGGTTCCACGGGAAAACCGTGTGGAGAAGGAAACAGGGGAGACCTGGGAAGCTTCTCGTCGACTGGGCGATAGAGAAAAGGATTCCCCAACAAAGTAGGGATCCCCAAAATGGGAAAGAAGCGAGGATTGCGAAAAGAAAGCCAAAAATTCATGGGGAGAAAAGGGGAAAGAGATCTAAGCCATAGAAATCGCCTGCCGCAAACGAAGAAATCCGAGTTTGAGTCGGACTAGGCGGGCGAAGGAGGAGGGTCCAGAGCCGTTGATCGCATCCGCGAAATCCAAGATTAAAAGGGAGCCGTCCGATCAGGACGAAATAAGAAGAAATCAAAATCCAAGCTGCGTGACAGCATATAGTTTGGAAACTATAGTCCAAATGTGATTAGGATTGCAATTAATGTATTTTTTTATCTTTCCTCTTTTCGGGGTCCAAAACTTATCCAAATAAAACCAAACTTGACACACAAGTCATATTTAATGTGTTGAATACGAATTTTCCATCAATTTTACATGTTGGAGTTGTTTGAGTATTTAATTAATATTTTGAAGGTTTTGCACACTTTCTCTCTCCTGATTTAACCTTTTAAGCAAACTTTCTCCAAATTGGATGAAAATTCACCCAAAGGATATAATTATTATGTAGATTACAAATCTAAGATTAGTTTCCTCTTTTGGAGTCATTTATTATTTTTATTTATTAATCACACCTTTTAGGCAATTTCTCTCTCCTAAATTACCTTATTATTTCAAGGTTGTCCAAATTAAATGAAAATTGACATGTAAGCTTATTTTAATGTGTAGATTACGAATTTGAAGTCTATTCATTAATTTGAGGCTTTCTTACATGGGTTTTGTCATATGGCCCATTAGAGGCCCATTAACCATATCATGCATGTAATTAAGTTATTTATCTTCTTATTATCACCAAATGAATTATATGACATGTTAGATTACATTATCCATGAATTATATTATTAGGATCATCCTAACCTCAACCTTGTTTGGAAAATCACCAAAAGGTCAAAGTTCTAGGGTAGGGTTCTAGATCTGGTATGTTACAACACTCCACCCCTTAAAAAGGATTTCGTCCTCGAAATCTAAAGATCCAAACATCAACTATCAACTATTCTCCACCCCTTAAAGGGTTCAACTTAACAAGTCAAACTAAACAACTTTTTAGAGCTACCCACATCTCTTAGTTGTGAAACTTTTTAGAGATTTATGTTTCTCATGTATCCAACTAAAAGCCACCATCTAGGGTTGAGATATAGGTCCTTGTGTCTCTAACCTATCAACCCTACTTGAACATCCAAATGTCATAGGGTAGGTCAACTATACCTTTATATCAATCCTAGTTACAAACTAGGGTTAGATTCTACTCAAACTAGAGTTCTCTTGATTGTGACTTAGTTTAAGAAACAACGATAAATCTGAGAAAACTTTTGTACATATAGTAGTATAATTGAAAATAATTTTTGGCGATGAAAACTTTTTTTTTTTGAGATGAAACAAAATGTGGATCCAAAATCAATTGCGGAAACCAAGTCACAATATTTCCATATTTAGATCTCCTAACATATTCTCATCCTCAAACCAATCCTTATTGCACAAAAGATCATCATTTGCTCAAATCTAGGGTCAACATCTCACTTAGAGCTAACTAGAAAAGTCAAGGGTTCTATAGGGAGACAAAATTGAAATAGTCAGATTCCGACTACCATGGGCTCTGATACCATGCTGTAAAGAAGTGATACCACTTCTCTACTAAAAATTTGAACAATAAAACCTCCAGTCCAAACATACTCAAAAGGTATGATGGAGTGGGTGTAAAATTTTCAAATCTTTATATAATGGTAATCAAAAGACCAAAGTATAGCAGTGGAAGAAAATATTTGACTATATTCAATTATAAAACAAAGGGTTACAAACTTACATCACAAGGATCCAGGTAGAGGAAATCTAAACCACCTCAAGATTGTCTCCAAGCTTTATCAACTCAAGCTAAGTCTAGGTCAACACGTCTTGCCATCCATGTCCTCCACCTAGGGTTGGAAGCATACCCCAGCAAAAGAGAAACAAAAGGAGACATCAGTAAAGGCTGGTATGTGCATACTAAAAAGCAACTTTGAGCAATATAAGGAAATAAAGGACATCAAATGTAAAGGCTTCCCAAACAAGAGATAAGTATCACCCAAACGGGAATCAAGTGAAAGATCACAACAAAAAGGGATACTTGCCATAAAACAACATATAAAAGGATTGTTCCATAAATAAATCCACTACCATGGTGGGAAACAAAACACAAGTAGGGCACACACCCCACAATCAATATCCTGCATGCATGTGAGATAAGCATAGCCCTAGAACAATATAAACACAATTGGCGGCCAACCCCCATAAAGCTGAAGCCTGATAGAGAAAGGAATACTGCCAATCTCCCAAATATATATAAAAACATGGGCCAAGAATCACACATCTTGCCCTGGGTACGAGGTTCCTTGCCGTCCCAAAAAGAGCAGGAAATATCACATCTTCTATAAAGAAAACCAATGCACTTACACTACTCTTGTGCTACTGAATCACATAACATGTATAATGTAGAGGCAAGTAGAAAGTATAGTCAGAATTATCAAGGTTGCCATCACACAATGGACAACTCAAACATATAAGCAAATCCACTTCAAAGTGGGCATATATAAACAAGTAAACTTCCACGTCACAGTGGGCATATAATATCAAAAGTCCAACTTGCACCAAGGCAACAATATAAGATTCCAAGAGAATATCTATGATCACAAGATCAATAATAAATAAGATACTTCACATGAAGCATGATTTCAAAAGAACAAGACAATGTGTACGCTAATGTCCATAGGACCAAAAGTAAGACAAAAATAGGCTAATTGATCAAGAAGAAGAATCGGAGATACAACATACATAAGAGAGGAAATATATTTATTGCACAATATAGAAATAAAGTGGGATGCAATCATACCTCAACTTCAGAGTTAAACGATCCAAAGATACTTCTAGGTCCAAGCCTAGCCTCCAAAGAACCTATTAAGCATATATGTGGAATTAGGGTTAGGTTTATATTGATTTCATAAACCCTAAAAACACCTTTTTATCATTATGTGAATTAGGTTTCCAAAACGATGTCATATTTTATATTAGGTTATTAGGATTCCAAAACATATTTTATTATATTTTTCTGACTTATAAATATTTAGTTATGAATTTTAGAAGTTAGTTCATTATTAATTAGATCCATTAAAAACACATGTTTAAAACATCAGATTCAGGCGATAAAACAAACACCATAAGAAATCCCTTATTTTTCTGAATCCAACGATTATTTATTTATATTTTTCTGATCAATATATAATTAGTTATTGATTTTCAAAAATCAGCCAATCAGATAATTAGATAAAGCCACGTAGGCGAGAAAATCCACTAAAAGCAGACCGGGCCCGTATGACTTGGCCCAATGTGAGCCGGCCAGGTCAGCAGATCAAGAACTCGTCTTACTCGATCCAAAACAAAAGTCAAGAGATGAAATGACCAAAATACCCCTCGGTTGAAAAACTAAAACAAAGGTCGCGTATAGGGGTAGAGAAGGAAAAACACAGGGAAGCAGGTTCCCCAGCGATGAACTCGCGACACAGAAGAAGATCAGAAGAATCGTCGATCTCTCGATTGCAAACCAAGACGATCCAGGCAAAAGTGCCAACATCAAAATTGTTCTGCAAGCCCTGACGAACCCAAGGAGCAAGCTCACACCAGAAACGGTCAGGTATTGGCCGAGAAAGGTGTGCCGCAAAACAGGTAAAACCGAACATTGTGGGTAGAAGAAAGGGGCCCCTGAGAGGCCAAATCGACAACTGGAAGAGGTTCGATGAGCAAAACCGAGACAGGAAGTAAAGAAAACTAGGTAGAAGGCGATCTGCCGCTCAACAATTCCTGAGATGATCCAAAACAAAGGAAAAGAGGGAAAACCAAGGTACCTATCGAACAGATGAATTGAAGGCCCTTGAAGCTTTCCCACACCCACACGACGCGAAACCAACTGGAAACGAGCTCCGCCGACGTCCAGAATCCCCAGACAAACTCGCCGCCGCCAACACAGGTAGATGGAGTAGGGATATGGGGTTGCGGGGTGACTAAGACCAATGTGGCTATTCTAGCAGGTCACCGGGGGTTTAAGGTTTGTGGGGGAGGCCCCATATATAGGAGTGGAGTTGGGGTTCCACGGGAAAACCGTGCGGAGAAGGAAACAGGGGAGACCAGGGAAGCTTCTCGTCGACTGGGCGATAGAGAAAAGGATTCCCCAACAAAGTAGGGATCTCCAAAATGGGAAAGAAGCGAGGATTGCGAAAAGAAAGCCAGAAATTCATGGGGAGAAAAGGGGAAAGAGATCTAAGCCATAGAAATCGCCTGCCGCAAACGAAGAAATCCGAGTTTGAGTCGGACTAGGTGGGCGAAGGAGGAGGGTCCAGAGCGGTTGATCGCATCCGCGAAATCCAAGATTAAAAGGGAGCCATCCGATCAGGCCGAAATAAGAAGAAATCAAAATCCAAGCCGCGTGACAGCATATAGTTTGGAAACTATAGTCCAAATGTGATTAGGATTGCAATTAATGTATTTTTTTATCTTTCCTTTTTTAGGGGTCCAAAACTTATACAAATAAAACCAAACTTGACACACAAGTCATATTTAATGTGTTGAATATGAATTTTCCATCAATTTTACATATTGGAGTTGTTTGAGTATTTAATTAATATTTTGAAGGTTTTGCACACTTTCTCTCTCCTGATATAACCTTTTAAGAAAACTTTCTCCAAATTGGATGAAAATTCTCTCAAAGGATATAATTATTATGTAGATTACAAATCTAAGATTAGTTTCCTCTTTTGGAGTCATTTATTATTTTTATTTATTAATTACACCTTTTAGGCAATTTCTCTCTCCTAAATTACCTTATTATTTCAAGGTTGTCCAAATTAAATGAAAATTGACATGTAAGCTTATTTTAATGTGTAGATTACGAATTTGAAGTCTATTCATTAATTTGAGGCTTTCTTACATGGGTTTTGTCATCTGGCCCATTAGAGGCCCATTAACCATATCATGCATGTAATTAAGTTATTTATCTTCTTATTATCACCAAATGAATTATATGACATGTTATATTACATTATCCATGAATTATATTATTAGGATCATCCTAACCTCAACCTTGTTTGGAAAATCACCAAAAGGTCAAAGTTCTAGGGTAGGGTTCTAGATCTGGTATGTTACAAATTGCATGTTAAGTAATAAGAAGACTAGCATGTACTATAAAGCAGGGTATGAAGCAATATTTTGCATACCAAGGTGTTGGTATGTATGCCTAGAGTGCCAATAATATGATGATTGCAATGGAATAACTTGCAAATGATTTGATTATTAATAAAGACCATATTCCAATTTATTTATTTTTATTCAGTTTTATAATGATGTAAAAAAAGTCTATAGAATGATATTACTGAATGACGTATGTCTTTGGGTTGATGACCTGAATAATAAGATCATACATATGCCAAGAATATATGCATTCTTGTTTTGTCCCTAGTCGGATGTTATTGAAGAAGGCTAATAGACAAAAATAACACAAAATACTAGAGTGTATGTTGGTTGATGACAAAATCTCATCAGTCATGATATGTGATATCAAACCAAACACATAGGTACTTGTTGGAAAATAGTGTACTAGACAGACCCACCATAAGAGTGGTACATAGAAACCATAACTGGTGGTAGGAATCTTCTCAATAGTGTTGGTGGTGATTATGGCTCTTAGACTTGAAGTCACTACACTCATCACATGTCGTTTAGTGTACGTTGGCATCATCCACCATAGCCTTGAACAACAGTTTCCATAAAGGTGATGATCAGATGCACTGTGACACATGGGGATGATTGTGAGTGATGTAGATGGTAATTGTCTCTCCTACAAGATTATGATATCCCGACCACTTGATTAGTGAGACTGAGAAATGCATGGCCATGCACATGTGAGTCAATATGTGATATTGAGCTTACATATATCTTAGATAGTCTACTCTAGTTCAAGTAGTGAACTGGTCGGTTAGAGTGTTAGGATGATTGAGAATTGCATTGGCTGAATTCTAGATGAACTAGGGCATGAACTGACTGGTTCACTTAGTGAACTGATCGGCTCAAGGTCGTCAGATGACCAGGTCATGCAATGAACCACCCAGTTCATGGATCAATTCGATTGCATCAATGATTAGTGCTGACGTAATGTTGTACATTAATTGGATTAGAAATGCCAGTACAATTTCAATTGGGAAACTGATGAAATGACCAATTCAAGGGTTGAACTAATCAGCTCGCTTGCCAACTGATCATTTCACTTGCGAACCAACCATTTCACCACTCGCAGGTTGTGAAAATTCATGAAATTTTGGTCCCTTCCACTCCTACACAGACTGGGAACCCTGACCCTAACCCTCATATAAATAGAGGGGTACTGGGGGCTTCTTAGAGACTCAACTCAATTCCCTTTCCTTCTCCAATTGTGTACATATACGAGAGAACCCGATCAAGTCCTACCAGATAAAGGAAGGAATAGAAAGGGAGAACAATTATGGGAGAGCAAGTTGGTGCTAGTATACCAACGTGAAGGGACGACTCCTTCTTGTTTGTCCTTCTAGAGTGATAGGAGTTCTTGGTGGTCCATGTGAACTTCTCTAGAGGCAATGAACTTTTCCCACTATCCCGTTGTCCGTGGTGATCAATCAGGATCTAGTAAAGATGCTTTTTTAGTGCAAAGTGAACAAAGGTGCATTCTACGACAAGGAGATTGTCGCTGGACTTGCTCTAGGACCAAATATATCCTCAAAACCATCCTTTCCATTATATAGTTGTTGACGTGATCTACTGTTATAAGGAGAAGCAGTTAATTTTTTGTTTTCATTGCCTGCTCTATCGCCATATTTCCCTTCAGTGGTTTCAGAGCCAAATCAATTTACTATATTTTGGGATTATTGGTATGATCAGATTTTGATTTTTTTCATTTATCTGTTGCATATGATGTGAATACTTAAACTAATTAATGTGAAAATCCTATTAAATACCACCTACAATCCCAATATATATATATATATATATATATATATATATATATATGCAATTTACATGTGCCACCCTGAAAGCTGGTGGATGCATGTGTAGCGTGGTTATGGCCAATAACCTAGATATATGTGCATAATGGTTGTGTGTATGTTTATTTCTATTTTATCTCACTTTGCATACCGAGCCTCTACCTTATCTTCCAATTTTAAAAATATTATTCTATCCTACCTTTGATCCCCTCAAATGCAACTTAAGGTTTCCATATTATCATGTAATATTAGAATAGAAGACGAGATGACCAACTGGAGGACCATGGAGGACCAATCGACTGGAGGCCCAACTGATCAACTGGAGGACCTAGAAAATGGTGGACTAGAGTCCAGACTATCGGGAAGACAATCAACTGACCGACTAGGAGGTGAGCCGATTGGTTCATGGGTTGAACCAAACAACCTCGATTGGAATCAACATCTTCATCAACAACATGTTTTTGCATGTGATATGAACCCTAGGAGGTAATAACCTTGTGGCTCCAAGTAATTAGATTAAAATGGCCATAACTATCACTTTCTGATTTATTGCATGTTTTCTTTTATGGGATATAACATATGCTACATCCTATAAGTATGTGGTGATTGAATATGTATATGTATCTACAAATAAAAAATCCCTCAAATAACATATTAAGTCTAAGATGCTTTCCATTAGAAACACACATGAAAAGCATGATCGACTATGCATGGGCACGTTAAATGTGGTGTGTTGTCCATCTTGTGGAAGTGTGATGGTAGTAATGTGGGTCTTCCAAGAGGGGTGCATTATTATTGTGTTGGATTTTGGGTGTCCTTAATGATATTAAGAACCTAGAGTCATGTAGATGATTATCAAAATGAGTTGTACATATTATGTATCCAAGAATTGCATAAGACATACTGGCAAATATTTCCTACCTTGATGATTGATTATTGACATTGGTATTGTAATGTAATAATTGAATCATTTTAGATCTTGGCTCACTAGAAGGTTGTACGCTGCAATCTTCCAAATTGATATGTGAGGGCTATTAATTTGAATAAAAGAGTGGGAGTGATAACTAATTAAAGGCATAATTATATATCATAAAATATTATTCAAGTCAAATCAAATAAAAAGTGTTTTGATAAAATGCAATTTTTGTCTTGTAGAATCAAATGACAATCAAATCGTTGTTGTGATCAATCCTTATGATGGACAAACTTGATGAGACAAATTTCCGCAACTGGTTTTGGACTTTGAGATGGGTTCTCAATAATTAGCATAACATCTACATCCTAGATAAACCAGTTCCAGGAATACCTACTCCTGATGTGCTGAGGTCTGAAGTGGATGCTTACTGGAAGCATGTCAATGATGTCTTAGCCATAAATCACCTTATGCTAAGTTGCACAAACTATTAGTTGCATGAGAAATTTGAAGACAGGGGATACTCGAGATGATAACACATCTTAAAAACAAGAACCATTACCTCACACAGCAAGAAAGGTACAATGAACCAAAGGGCTCTATGAGTGTAAGATGAAAAAGGGAGACTCAGTAGAGACCCATGTGCTCAATATGATTGGACATGTGAATCATATAGAAAAACTGGGATTCTTTTTGAGACAAGACTTGGACATGGATATGATTATGCAATCATTGCCTGAACCATATGGCCATTTTATCAAGTATTTTCACTTGAATAACATGGCCAGGTCATTGTCACATTTGCTCGACATGCTAATAAATGCCAAAGATAGAATGAAGAAGGACACATTTGTGATGATGATCAATAAGATAGAGACTAAGGATGAAAGAAAGGCCATTAAGAGTTCTCATGCGAAGCATAAATCTAGATCTTTAGCACTCAATATAAGGAGAAACAAAAGTACAAGAGGAATCTTTTCTTTGTACTTGAAGGCATTCAAGAAGAAGAAGATGGGGATATATATCTCCAGTTTGTGAATATACATTACTGAGATAAACTTATCTACTTGTTCATCTTGGCTACTAGATGCTATATGTGGATCTCACATATGCTCGAATATGCAGGATCTGAAAAGAAGTAGGCATTTAAGAAAGGGTGAGGTCAAACTGTGAGTTGCAGATGGAGCAAGAGTTGGTTGAACTGCAGTTGGAACTCATAATTTACCTTTACCCACTGGGCTTGTAATAGAGTTCATGAATTTCTATTATGTTCCTACCATAAATAGAAACATCATTTTTTTATCTTGTATGGACAAGGATGCATATGAATTTCATGTTAAGATATGATCGATGTTCTATTTCTAATGATGGGATCTTCTATGGTAGTGCCTCAATGTATTATGGTCTTTATTTGCTAGATCTAAAGACATATATTTATAATGCAAGTACCAAAAGAATAAAACCCAACAACTCAAACAAAAGACATCTTTGGCATTATCATCTAGGGCACATAAATGAGAATTGCATATCTAGACTCCATAAAGATGGTTATCTGGACTCTTTTAATTGCAATCAATAGAGACATATGAATCTTGTTTGTTGGGAAAGATGACCAAGACTCCTTTCAATAATAACAATGAGAGGGCTAGTGATCTATTAGGACTCATATATATTGATGTATTCAACCCTTTTAGAACAAATGCTAGAGGTGGGTATCAATACTTCATTACCTTCACTGATGACTTTAATAGGTATGGTTATGTTTACCTGATGAAACATAAGTTAGAAACCCTTGAAAAGTTCAAGGATTTTAGGAATGAAGTATATAACCAACGTGGCAGAAGTATTAAGCAACTTTGTTTTAATCAAGGTGGGGAATGATTAAGTGAAGAGTTTGAGGATCTTCTACAAGCCTATGGTATCATATCACAACGGACTCTACATGGAACACCACAATACAATGGTGTATCAGAAAGAAGGAATCACACATTGCTGGATATGGTGCGATCAATGATGAGTTTGGCTAAACTCTTGACCACCTTTTGGGGTATTTCTCGTGAAACCTCTGCATTTATACTAAATTGAGTACCATATAAATTGGTTCAAAAGTTCACTAGATGTAATATGGTATGAGAAGCATCCCAATGTGTATTTGATGAAGACTTGGGGTTGTGAAGCTTATGTGAGAAAGAAGTTTCTCGAAAAGCTTGGACCCAAATCTGATAAATTTTATTTTGTTGGATATCCTGAGGAAACAAAAGTATATTACTTTTATTCCATATCCTGTGACTCAAGAAGGTGGTAAGTTGGTGATAGATGATGAGCCAAGAACCTATCCATAAGCTACTAAGGGACCAGATTTTGAGAAATGGCTTGAGTCGATGAGTTTTGAGATGGAATCCATGTATACCAACAAAGTATGGACCTTAGTGGATCCACCTGAGGGGTAAAACCTGTAGGCTGAAAATGGGTCTTCATGAAGAAGACCAAGATGGATGGTCAAGTACAACCCTATAAGCACAAATTGGTTGCAAAGGGTTTCAGACAAGTTCAAGGTGTTGACTGTGACAAAACTTTTTCTCTAGTTTCTATTGTTAAGTCATCTTATCATGACTATGAAATTTGGTAGATGGATGTTAAAACCACATTCATTAATAAGAACATCCTTGAGGATGTATAAATGACATAACTTGAGGGTTTTATAAATCCTAAGTATGCAAATAAAGTCTATAAGCTACAAAGGTCAGTCAATGGATAGAAGCAAGCATCTCACAACCAGAATCTTCAATTTGACGAAACATCCAAAGAGTTTGTCTTTAATAAAAATGAAGATGAACCTTGTGTGTGCAAGAAGGTTATTTGGACATGATTGTATTCCTCATATTTTATGTAGATGGCATCCTATTGATGGGGAATGACATCCCAACGTCATAGATGGTAAAGACCTAGCTTGGTAATACATTTTCAATGAAGGACTTGTGTGAAGCATCCTACATATTAGGAATCAAGATGTACTGAGAGAGATCTAGAATGTTTCTTGGTAAGTCAGAGCACATACATTGACAAAGTGTTGAAGAGGTTTAGTATGGAAGACTCAAAGAGAGGAAACATGCTCATGTCTAATGGAGTTGTCATCTCTAGAGCTCAATGTCCCAAATATAGTGAAGAAAGGGAATGCATGAGTAGGAATCCATATGCATCTACAATTGGATACATCATGTACATAGTGTTATGTACTCGTTCTGATGTCTCATACACCTTGAGCATGATGAGCACATATCAGTCAGATCTGAGTGACACTCACTGGACAACCTTTAAGAATATCCTTAAGTACTTGAGAAAAAATAAGGATCAATTCCTTATCTATGTTGGAGAGGAAGAGTTGGTGGTAAAGGGTTACACTGATGACATCTTCCAAACTAAAAAAGATGATTATTGATTGCAATAAGAATTTGTGTTTTGCCTCAAAAATGGAGTTGTGAGCTGGAAGAGTTCCTAGCAAGAGACAGTTGTAGATTCTACAATATAGGTTGAGTATATTGATGCATAGAATGCACTAAAGGAGTTTGTCTGGGTCAAAAAGTTTGTCTTAGAACTTGGGGTTGTTCCAAGCATCAACGACACAATTGATCTATATTGTGACAACAATGGAGCTATAGCTCAAGCCAAGGAACCCAGATCGCATCAGCGTTCCAAGCATATACAAAGACGATTCCATCTCATACGAGAGATTTTATAGAGCGAAGATGTTATATTTGAAGAGTACCAACCGAGAACTATGTTGCTAACCCCTTGACAAAAGCACTTCCACAGTAGAAGCATGATGGTCATGTTAGATCTCTTGCAATTAAGTTCATGGGTTATTGGATCTTATTGTAAGTGGGAGTATGTAGGTATGTATGCATAGAGAGACAATCATGTGATGATTGAAAAGGAATAATTTGTAAATTATTTGATTATTAATAAAGGAAATCTTCCAATTTATTCTATTTTATTTAGTTATGAGATAATGATGTAGCACAATTAATGTCTATAGAATGATATAACTCAATGATGCATTTTTTGGGTTGATGACCCAAATAATGATATCATATGAATGGAAAAAGTATATACTCTTGTTATGTCCCTAGTCGGATGTGATTGAGAAAATTTGATAAACAACAATAACACAAAAGACTATTGCGTGTGTTGGTTGATGACAAAATCTCATCAGTCATGATGTGTGATATAAAACCAAACATATAGGTACTTGTTGGAGAATAGTGAACTGGACAACACCACCATAAGAGTGATACATTAAAACCACAATTGGTGGTCATAATCAACTCTTAGAATGTTGGTGGTGATTGTGGTTCTTAGATCTGAAGTCACTACATTCATTACATGTCGTTCAGTGTACTTTGACATCATCCACCGTAACCTTGAATAAGGGTTTCCATAGAGGTGATGGTTGGATGCACTATGACACATGGGGATGACTGTGAGTGACGTAGATGGGATTTGTTCCTCATATAGGAGTATGATATCCTATCCACTTGATTAGTAAGACTGAGAAATGCATGGCCAAGCACATGTGAGCCAATATGTGATATCAAGCCTACATATATCTCAGATAGCTTGCTCTGGTTGAAGGAATATAGATTGGATGTTGAATACAATGACTATTCTATGTCTTGAGTTCAACCTGGATATCAATGACGAAGGAACTATAAAAATACCATAACACCAAACATAGGTTGTAGGTTGAAGTTGTTCTCCAACTTTCCATTTACTTGGGTAAAAATGATGTGTCGCTAGATGCCACTCTTTGCTTGTGATGTCATAAATATTGGTTATTGACATTCATTGCCAACGTAAATTGGGACCCATAGGGTCACACACATAGGATTCACTTGGAATAGGAGTTTGTTCATGAATGATGTTTAATTTGATTAGTAAAAGTGTTTAGGTATTCAATTTAAACAACAACTGACTGATAGAACTATTAACAAACTAGTTTAAGTAGTGAATTGATCAATTAGAGTGTCAGGTTGATTAGGAATTGTATTCTAGATGAACCAGGGCATGAACCGACCAGTTCACTTATTGAACTGATCAGTTAAAGGTCGCCAAACAAGCAGTTCATGGATCAATCGATTGCATCAAGGATTAGTGTTGACACAGTGTTGCACATTAATTGAATTCAAATTTCCAATACAATAGCGATTGGGAAACATGATGAAACAACTGATTCAAGGGTTGAACTGATTGGATTGCATGTCAACCGATTGGTTCACCTGTGAATCAACCATTTTGCTACTTACAGGTTGTGAAAATTCATGGAATTCTAGTCCCTTCCACTCCTGCATAGATTGAGAACCCTGACCCTAACCCTCCCATAAATAGAGGGGTACTAGGGGCTTCCTAAAGACACAACTAAATTGCCTCTAAAAATTGTTGTCTTCTCTAGTTGTGGTAACCGACAGAACCTGAGCAAGTTGTGCCCGATAAAGGGAGGGATAGCAAGGGATAAAAGTTGTGTGAGAGCAAGTTGGTGCTAGTACATCTACGTGAAGGGACAACTCCTTCCTGTATGTTCTTCTAGAATGATAGGAGTTCCTGGTGGTCCATGTGGACTAATCTAGAGGCGAGGAGCTTTTCCCAATGGGAGGAAAACTTTTGGAAGCCATCCACGGTGATCAACTAGGAGTTGTTGCAAATGTTGTTCAAGTGTGAATTTAAGAAAGGCACATGCTACGATGAGGAGATTGTTGTTGGACTTGATCCAGGACTAGGTATATCCTCGAAACTATCCTTTCTATTATATAGCTATTGATGCGGTCTACTATTATAAGAGGAATATGGAAGTTAAATTGTTGTTTCCGTGGCCTGCTCTGCCGCCATATTTTCCTACGTGAGGGGCATGAGGACGAATACTCATTGCCAGATTAATATAGATATTGTAGGACGTCTAAAACCTCACTACATGTGTAAAGAGGTGAGATCACCTCCTTACTAAAATTTAAAGGAAGTACAAAACATCCATCTTTTTAGAAAGACAAAAGATATTGAGGGATGCATGTATAATATTCCAAGTAAATAAGCATGCACCAAATACATTACAAAATGTCAATAGCAGTGGAAATAAAATAACCAAGCCTATTACATGGATTTCATTGTTTATTACATGATTGTTCTCAAAAGAAAAAGATAAGAGAAAAGGATCTAACTATATCAACCTAGACATCCTTTCAGATAGCTTGAGATCTACTCCTGAGATGAATTCCTTCAAACTTGTCCTTCTCCTTGCTCAGCGCCAGCACCTGGGTGGTTGGGAAAGCACCTAGAAAAAGGGGAAAGAAAATAAGGTATGTGTCACAAAACTAATCTAGGATATCAAGATAAGTACAACAAATAAAAACAGGCTAGGATTCATCATATGATGAAGATAACAAGAGTATGAGGCTATATTCAAAAGAAACTTGCCATTAACAATTATATCAAAAAGGATTTTCATGTAAGATAATTATGCCTACCTAACTAAGTAGGGTTGAGGCACCTACCAGACCTCTCACCTTAGGTGAGGGGAGAATAAGACATTCCCAGTCACCTACAATATTATGGGGAGAATAAGAACATTCCTCATGGCGATTAAATACATGCCCTCTGTGGGTGGTTGTACATAAGTACCACTACTTTAACATAAATAGAACATAAATCCAAATTCTAGAAAAGTAGTCATGGTAAGAGTAGTCGAAATATTCAATAAGCATGGTAGTGGGGTATAATACCCAACAAGAAGAAATTATAATCTGATTTGAGGCATGAAAAACATTAGGATTCAATAATAGAAGATTTATGGATCATTTAAGCCTCATTAGGGAAATATAGGATTTGGCTGTAATTATCCCAACATAGGGTGTAAGGAATGCACATACATAAATAGGGATTGCACATACATAGCACATACCTCTCTTACTAATATCAATTACTAACTTTCACCACTTTAATTGAGTCCAAGTTCCACTTTACCTATTTTCAATGTATTAACATGTATTAGAGTACATTGTGCACATTAATATATAGAAACCCTAATTTCAGAACTTTTTAGAAAAATTCGGATTTAACTTTTAAAAATATCACCAATGAACTTCTTAGGTTCTCCTGATGAAGAAAACATATTCTTATGTTAATTTTGGAGTTATGATGATTAAGATGTAATTTTTATGGATTTTATGCATTAAATTCGTTTTACAAAAATCACCCTTCGTAAAACCATGAAATCAGACCTTGAAAATATTTTATTAGATAGATATTAATTTTCCAATTCCAAAACATATTTATTTGTAAAATTTGGATAAGCGGTTTAGAAGATATGAATTTTTCAGTACTAACCAATAGGAAATTGCCACATCATCAAACTGATCGAGATAATTAAATAGGGAGAGGGAGATAACACCATTTGACCCAAGATCAGGTTTGAAGTTTCTTAGATAACCATACTAGATATTCTAGAAAAGATAAAACAGCAAGAAACCAAAACCTTAGAAGAACATGGTAAAAAGAGATGGAAATCATCGATTATCAACATAGAAGCATGAGTTTTAAGTATGTACTAAGCAATATATGATAAGGGGGTTAACAAAACTTGCCTCTAGGAAGGTAATAAGGTGCAAACAGAAATGATTCTGAGATTATAAGGTCTGGTTGCTCCAAGACAAGCTCCTTTTTTGAGCAAAGATCACCTTCTCCACTTTAGAGGTGCAAACCCTAGCAAAAGAGCATGGAGATGAGATGTTTTAGGGTTTTAGGTGGATTGTTACCATGTATGATCATGGTTCCGACCTAGAAGAAGGTGTAAGGAAGACTAACAGTATGAAAATAGGGAAGGAAGGGAGGAAACTTACTAGTTTTGGTCGAAATTGCCAAGGAGGAGCTTTTAGAAACCCTAATAGAGCAATTTGGAAGCCCTAGGAGCCTTCTTCACCAAGGTAGGCTCCCTCTATTACCTTGGGACAGAAACTTTGTGGAAAAATACAGAAGGAACTATTATCTAAGCTAGAGGTAAGAAAAGGAGAGCAAGATTTTCGAATTGTGAGTTGGGAAGGGGTATACATGGCTATATATAGAAAGAGGTGAAGCATGAGGTGTCTTAAGGGACTTTCCATGTGTCTTTAGCCTAGGGCTTGATGGCCATGCAAGAGGACAGCTCATGGGATCTTCTTGGATATCAAAATTAGGTCCTAAGATCCCACAGATCTTACAAGGCCATCCCCACCGTTTTTCAAGAAAGAAATAACCTTATTGGTTGATAGCTTTTTATGATAAGCACCTTTATAAAGAGGGTAATCCCTATAATGCCCTTGGAAAGAAATACCATCAAACCAAGGTGGAAACTAGGTTCTCCAATGGTTTAAAATCTCTTTAATGGTAAGGGAATATCTAAGGATTAAAATTCGGTTGATAATTTGCAAAGAAAACCTCCCAATTGGGTAAATTGCATGAAAGTCCAGAATGTACCTAAAATTGCATAACTTGCACAAACAACATCCAAATCGAACCAAATTTGAAACTTAGCCACATGTTATGTTTTAAAATCATATCAAAAAGTTAGATTAAGGTTTAGGGAACTTAATTATGGTAATTAAGCTTTCACTAAGGTATTTATGCATAAATACAATTAGTGAATAAATGTTCACTAAACCACTATAAATTACACTAATTAAACATAAATGACATAAAGGATAGAAATGATAGGGAAACTTGGGAAAAAGGTTTACATGGAGATTACATCTAAGATTCATTATGTTACATCACTCCACCCCTTAAAAAGGATTTCGTCCTCGAAATCTCAAGCAAAAATAGAAGGGTGAGTACGTAACATTTCATCTCTCAACTCCCAAGTGGTTTCTTCTAGACCATGATATTTCTAGAAAATTTTTACCAGCTCAATCTCTTTGTTCTTCACCTTCTTTACTCGAGAGTCAAGATCTTCACAGGTAGCTCTTCATAGGTCAGATTCTCATGTATCTCCAAAGGCTCAACAATAAGCACATGAGAAGAGTCCTTCACATACTTCTTTAGCACAGAGACATGGAACACACTATGAATCTTATCATAGGAAGGAGGTAAGGCTAAGCAGTATGCACAATCTCCAACCTTATCTAAGATTTCAAATGGTCCAACATAGCGGGGACTCAACTTGTCTTTAACTTTAGATCTAGCAATAGAACAGATAGGCTTGATCTTCAGAAATGCATAGTCACCCACTAGGAAGTTAACATCGGACCTCTTCTTATCAGCATACATCTTCTGTCGGTCTTGAGAAGCTTTCATGCGTTTCTTTATCAACTGCACCTTTTCTATCATCATTTTCATGTCATCAGTCTTCACTAGAGAACGTTCACCGACATCATCCTAATGCAAAGGTGAACGACATGGTCTACCACAGAGAGCTTCAAAAGGTGGCATACCAATACTAGCTTGGTAGCTATTATTGTAAGCAAACTCAACTAATGGCAGATACCGATCACATGCACCACCCCAATCCATCACACAAGCACGAAAGCAAGTCCTCCAGAATCTGAACTGTTCTCTCAGATTGACCAACAGTCTGTGGGTGGTAAGCAGTACTGAAACGCAAGTTAGTACCCATCTCCTCCTGAATCTGACCCCATAAATCAGAAGTAAACTTTGGGTCACGATCAGAAACTATTACCTCAGGTACTCCATGTAGGCGTACGATCCACTAAATGTACAACTGAGCCATATCCATAACTTTGTAATTGGTTTTAAAAGGCAAGAAATGAGCAGATTTTGTAAGCCGATCAATAACCACCCAAACAACATCATAACCTTTCTTGGACTTGGGGAAACCAATAACGAAGTCCATTGTGATTTTCTCCCACTTCCATTCTGGAATTTCAAGAGGGTGAAGAAGACCACTCGGTCGTTGATGTTCGATCTTGACTTGCTGACATGTCAAGCACTTCGCGATGAATAGAGTTGTATCATTCTTCGTGTTCTTCCACCAGATGCTTCACTGTAAGTCCTCGTACATTTTTGTTGTGCCAGGATGAATAGTGTACTTGGACCCATGAGCTTCCCTCAGAACCTTCTGTCTCAGATCACCAACATTAGGAATCCACAACCTTTGTTTGAAGCGGACAACACCATCCACTCTGACAGAGAAGTCAGATTACGGTTTCTCAATTAAAGCTTTCATCTCCTCAAGCTCATAACTCTCCAACTATGCAACCACGACTTCTGAGATCTAGGTTGGTGTAATAGTCAAGCTGGCCATATGAACACATAACTTGTCTTCATCCATTGATTCAACAGCTGAGGTCTCCAGCTAGCCACATGTTCAAGGTTTTCCCATACTGAACATCTCAGAGCAGCACAAACAACATCCTTCTTGTGACTTAAAGCATTAGCTACGACATTCGCTTTACCAGGATGATAGGTAATGGTGAAGTCATAATCTTTAAGATATTCCATCCACCTATGTTGTCACAAGTTCAGATCCTTCTGAGTCAATAGCTATCTCAGACTCTTGTGATCAGAAAAGACTTCAAACTTTTCACCATAGAGATAGTGTCGCCATATCTTCAAAGTATGAACTATGGAAGCAAGCTCCAAATCATGTGTAGGCCAATTAGCTTCATTAGGTTTCAACTATCGAGAGGCATAGGCGATCACCTTTCCGTATTGCATCAAAACACACCGTAAACCTTGTCTAGATGCATCGGTGTAGATGACATAGGGTATTGCCCTCAAAAGGAAAAGCAAGCACAGGAGAAGAAGTCAGGCTCTTCTTCAACTTCTGAAAACTGTTCTCAGTTTTTGGTGTCCAAGAGAACTTGACCTCCTTTCACGTCAGGTTGGTTAAAGGCAAGGCCAACTCAGAGAAGTTCTTGATAAACCTTCGATAATAACCTTTGAAGCCAAGGAAACTATTGATCTCTGAGGGATTCTTTGGAGCTTTCCACTTGGTCACAACTTCTACCTTTGCAAGATCAACAGTTATATGTCCGACAGAAATCACATGACCCAGTAACATCACTTCCTTTATCTGGAACTCACACTTGAGAATTTTGCGTAGATTTGATTTTCTCATAGTATGTTGAGTACAATCCGCAGATGCTCGTGATGTTGTTCTAACATCTCAGAATAAACTAAAACGTCATCAGTAAACACCACCATGAACTTGTCAAGGTATGAGTGGAACACTCGGTTCATCAAGTCCATGAAGGTAGCAGGGGCATTTGTCAAGCCAAAAGGCATGACCATGAATTCGTAATGCCCATAGTGAGTTCTGAATGCCGTCTTCGGTACATCATTGTCCTTCACACGCAATTGGTAGTAGACACTTCGCAAATCCATCTTGGAGAACACAGTGGCCGACTTTAGCTAGTCGAACAAATCGTCGACGCGAGGCAAAGGATAACGGTTCTTCACCGTCATTTGGTTAAGCATGCGATAGTCCATATACATTCGCATCGAACCATCCTTCTTCTTCACGAACAGGACAAGGGCTCCCCAAGGTGAAACACTAGGGCAGATGAAGCCCATGTCAAGAAGCTCTTCTAGTTTCTTCTTTAGTTCAGCAAGCTCAGAAGGGGCCAAGCGGTAAGGCGGCTTCGATATTGGTGAAGTTCTGGGTACAAGCTTGATGGAGAACTCCACCTCCCGAGTTGGTGGCAAACCAGGTAACTCCTCGGGAAAGACGTCTGGGAAGTCCGTCACCACATCTATGCGGTTGAGAGAAGGAGGTGTACCCTCAAGGACTATAGAGGCTAAGAAAGCTCTATACCCTTGCTAGACTAGCTTTTCAGCTTTCATGGAAGAGATAACAAATTTCAATCTTCTTTCTTCCTACCCTTGACACACAATCTTCCCTCAATGGGATGTGACAAACTAACCTCTGATTCTTCACAAAACAAAATATATTTGTACCTCTTCTACCAATCCATTCCCAGGATGACATCAAAGGTGGTCATGTCGAGCAAGATGAAATCTGAGGGAAACATTATACCAGATATACAGAGGTCCATGGTCAGAGTTTGGAGATACGAAGAGCAGATCTTACCACTAGGGGTTTTTACATCTAATATATGATCCATATACTCAGATTCTATTTCTAACATAGAAGCAAGTTGGCATGATATGAAGGTTTTGGATGAGCCAGAATCAAACAATGCCTTTATAGGATGCATATTAAGATGCAAGATACCTTCAGTAACTTCATTATCTTCACCTGCTGCCTCAGCATTGAGAGCAAACATTCTCCCATTCCTCCTCTCCACTGGCAGTCGCCTCGGGTTCTGGTTGTTGTTGTTATTATTATTATTATTCCACAGAGGCAGATTCTACCTTGGCTGTTGCGGCTGCTGGGCATTATTCTATCCTTGCTGGAAATGGGGGCAGAGTGGTCGGATATGCCCAACTTGGCCACAGTAAAGGCAGTTCGGAGGAGGTTGATTGTCTCTACGAGCAGGTGCATTGTTGGTAGGACATCTCCCTGGAGGATGGTGGCAAGAGCACCTATTTCACCGAACACATCCACGATTCTCATTCTAGGTAGGGTTCTTCCTCTTGTTGTTGCTATAGCCATTATTGTGTCCATAGGATTGGAATCCTAGGTAGGACTCGATGGCCATGGCCTTATCCACCAAATGCTAGAAGGTGAGTGTAAGCTGTAGAACAAGACTTCGACCCACTTGGTAGTTTAGGCCCTCCAAGAACAATGTTGCCCTTCTCTTGGCTCCAAGGTCGGTGGCATAGTGTTCCAGAAGTAGGAACCATTGGATGTAGTCGGCCACACTCATGCTTCCCTGCCTGAGGCTGTAGAACTCAACTTCCTTCTTCCTTAAGAAGGAATGACAGATGTACTTCTCCCTGAAGAGCTTCAGGAACTGGTCCCACTCCATGTTAGAGGTGTCTCGAGTGCGGGCGACACCATTCCACCAGACACGTGCCGGTCCGTCCAGCACATACATCATGAACCGAACTTTCTGGTGAGGAGGGCATACCATACCCTTGAAGGTCTGATCCAAAGCCAACACCCAGTCATCAGCTTTATCCACCATGTTGTGTTCACTTTCACCTTTGAAGTAGGGTGGCTGCATCTTTATGAAGTCAGTGAGGGTGAACTCCCTCGGCTTGTTGGCATTGGCAGCCACTGTGTGGAGCTGCCCCATCATGTTGGAGAGCACTTGGTGCAACATTGCCCGCTCTTGCTCCGGTGTGAAGGAGGGGGGTGCCCGGAGTAGCGGGGTTGACCACACTATGGCCGGCAGGAGTCACAGGAGTGTTTTCCACATTGGAGTCATTAGAGTTTGACTCCTTTCCCTTGTTCCTACTGTCGAACAACTCACCTATCCTGAAAGGTAGGGTTAACATATTAAGTTCCCAAGAGTATTTGAATCATAGGTGAAAAAGAATAGAAGCATAGACGAGAAAAGAACATATAGAATGATATTTCCTAAAAGCATACTATTTTGGGCAATTCGTATCAGCTCAGGCCAAGCCAGTATCATATGGGCATGGGAGTCCTCATAAACCAAGCTAGTGGTGCGGAGGAAAATATTGCCAGCCTCCGAAACCTTGATCCATTCTAGACACCTTTGCTTCAACTTCATGTCCTAATAGTTGCCTAAAGGCTCTGATACCATGCTGTAAAGAGGAGAGATCACTTCCTTACTAAAATTTAAAGGAAGTACAAAACATCCATCTTTTTAGAAAGACAAAAGATATTGAGGGATGCATGTATAATATTCCAAATAAATAAGCATGCACCAAATACATTACAAAATGTTAATAGCAGCGGAAATAAAAGAACTAAGCCTATTACATGGCTTTCATTGTTCATTACATAATTGTTCTCAAAAGAAAAAGATAAGAGAAAAAGGATCTAGCTATAGCAACCTAGACATCCTTTCAGATAGCTTGAGATCTACTCCTAAGATGAATTCCTTCAAACTTGTCCTTCTCCTTCCTCAGCGCCAACACCTGGGTGGTTGGGAAAGCACCCAGCAAAAGGGGAAAGAATACAAGGTATGTGTCACAGAACTAATCTAGGATATCAAGATAAGTACAACAAATAAAAACAGGCTAGGATTCATCATATGATGAAGATAACAAGAGTATGAGTCTATATTCAAAAGAAACTTGCCATTAACAATTATATCAAAAAGGATTTGCATATAAGATAATTACGCCTACCTAACTAAGTAGGGTTGAGGCACCTACCGGACCTCTAACCTTAGGTGCGGGGAGAATAAGACATTCCCAGTCACCTACAATATTATGGGGAGAATAAGAACATTCCCAGGGTGATTAAATACATGCCCTCTGTGGGTGGTTGTACATAAGTATCGCTACTTTAAATTAAATAGAACATAAATCCACATGCTAGAAAAGTAGTCATGGCAGGAGTAGTCATAATATTCAATAAGCATGGCAGTGCAGTATAAGACCCAACAAGAAGAAATTATAATCTGATTTGAGGCATGAACAACATTAGGATTCAATAATAGATGATTTAAGGTTCATTTAAGCCTCATTAGGGAAATATAGGGTTTGGATGCAATTATCCTAACATCGGGTGTAAGGAATGCACATACATAAATAGGGATTGCACATACATAGCACTTACATCTCTTACTGATATTAATTACTAACTTTCACCACTTTAATTGAGTCCAAGTTCCACTTTGCCTATTTTCAATGTATTAACATGTATTAGAGTACATAGTGCACATTAATATATAGAAACCCTAATTTCAGAACTTTTTAGAAAAATTCGGATTTAGCTTTTGAAAATACCACCAATGAACTTATTAGGTTCTCCTGATGAAGAAAACATATTCATATGTTAATTTTGGAGTTATGATGATTAAGATGTAATTTTTATGGATTCTATGCATTAAATTCGTTTTGCAAAAATCACCCTTCGTAAAAACATGAAATCAGACCTTGAAGATATTTTTTCTAGATAGATATTAACTTTCTAATTCCAAAACATATTTATTTGTAAAATTTGGATAAGCAGTTTAGACGATATGAATTTTTCAATATTGACCAATAGGAAATTGCCACATCATCAAACCGATCGAGATAATTAAAGAGGGAGAGGGAGAAAACACCATTTGACCCAAGATCAGGCTTGAAGTTTCTTACATAACCAAACTAGAGATTCTAGAGAAGATAAAATAGCAAGAAACCAAAACCTTAGAAGAACATGGTAAAAAGAGATGGAAATCATCGATTATCAACATAGAAGCATGGGTTTTAAGTATGTACTAAGCAATATATGAGAAGGGGGTTAACAAAAATTTCCTCTAGGAAGGTAATAAGGTTCAAACAGAAAGGATTCCAAGATTAGAAAGTCTGGTTGTCCAAGCCAAGCTCCTTTCTTGAGCAAAGATCACCTTCTCCACTCTAGAGGTGCAAACTCTAGAAAAAGAGCATGGAGATGAGATGTTTTAGGGTTTTAGGTGGAGTTTTACCATGTATGGTCATGGTTCTGACCTAGAAGAAGGTGTAAGGAAGACTAAAAGTATGAAAATAGGGAAGGAAGGGAGGAAACTTACTAGTTTTGGTCGAAATTACCAAGGAGGATCTTTTAGAAACCCTAATAGAGCAATTTGGAAACCCTAGGAGCCTTCTTCACCAAGGTAGGCTCCCTCTATTACCTTGGGACATCGACTTCATGGCCAAATATAGAAGGAACTATTATCTAAGATAGAGGAAAGAAAAGGAGAGCAAGAGTTTTCAAATTGTGAGTTGGGAAGGGGTATACATGGCTATATATAGAAAGAGGTGAAGCATGAGGTGTCTTAAGGGACTTTCCATGTGTCTTTAGCCTAGGGCTTGATGGCCATGCAAGAGGACAACTCATGGACTCTCATTGGATATCAAAATTCGGTCCTAATAGCCCATAGATCTTTCAAGGCCATCCCCACCGTTTTTCAAGAATTAAATAACCTCATTGTTTGATAGCTTTTAAAGATAAGCACCTTTATAAAGAGGGTAATCCCTATAATGCCCTTGGAATGAAATACCATCAAAACAAGGTGAAAATAGGTTCTCCAATGGTTTAAATCTCGTTAATAGTAAGGGAATATCTAAGGATTAAAATTCAATTGATAATTTGCAAAGAAAACCTCCCAATTAGGTAAATTTCATAAAAGTCTAGAATGTACCTAAAATTGCATAACTTGCACAAACAACATCCAAATCGAACCAAATTTGAAACTTAGACTCATTTTATGTTTTCAAATCATATAAGAAAGTTAGATTAAGGTTTAGATGACTTAAGTATGGTAATTAAGCTTTCACTAAGGTATTTGTGCATAAACCCTTATAGTGGTACAATTAGTGAATACATGTTCACTAAACCACTATAAATTCCACTAATTAAACATAAATGACATAAAGGATAGAAATGATAGGGAAACTTGGGAAAAAGGTTTACATGGATATTACATCTAAGATTCATTATGTTACAGCATGGCAGGAGGACTAAAACCATAGTGCCACATAAATATAGATATTTTAGGAGGACTAAGACCTTAATGCATGGTAGAAGGACTAAAACCTCAATGACTAAAAATAAATATGGTGTCTCAACATCTAGTTATGATTATTCAATCACACATGCAAATAGGGCAGGAAAAATAAAGTGTAGTCATACTCATATAATGGATGAGAAGATTCAACTAATATCAACTGTTGTCAAAGAACCCAAAAACATAGATTGAACCATTTCCCTAATTACGTTTCATCATAAGACCATAAAATTTCCACCACTTCAACTTTAGGTATCATTTCATTCAGTTACTCAAATTAGGGTTACCACATGGCATAAGATGAAGAAAGAACAACTATAGAGTCAATAATGATATCAAAGGGATTAAGAAGATCACAAGATGCATATCAGTATATACTAACATGAGTTAACCTCTTAGAAAAAAGATAGAAAAGTGTATAGGGTAACATGTCCATAAGGAGCAAGATATAGAAAATATAGGTAATTTCTCAATAAAATTAATAAGATATGCAACATACCTCATATCAAATCTAGATTTGTCCAAAGTCTACCCTAGATCTTCTTTAGTGCTTTACGCAACCCATCAATCATATATATATATATATATATATATATATATATATATATATATGTGTGTGGAAGTAGGTTTAATATATCATAAACTATATGAATCATAAGAAAATGTTTGTTTATTATTTATGATTTTGTTGTCTATAATCAAAACATCTTGTAAATTACAATTTTTCTAAGTCCATAGTAGTTTTCCTTTCATTTTTGTAACATATATATTATTAGATATGAATTTAGAAATTTTAAAGAATGAGGAAAATTCTTAAAATCACATATTCATTATTTTAGAGTTAGTTTATGAAAACCATTTCATCCTCCAGATTAATTCAAAAATATATTTTAGTCATTCTGGTTACTTTGGAATAATCATTATGATTTATTTACAAAATCATAATGACAATTCTTGATATATCCATGTATATGATTTACAACCATATATAATTGTAGTTGTGTATCAGTACATAGCCTGAGACCAAAAGTGTACGATTAAATAAAGACCAATATGGTCAAAAGATGAAACAATCCATTAACATGTGATAAAATTAAATAAAAAACAAGATTATGGGCATAATATTCCTACTATCCTTCTTCCTTGTGTAATCCTTTCACGTGATACATGAGAGAGAAAATGTATCTTCAAAAGCTGCAAAGTCTTGTCAAACCTCAACCATACGCAAACGTCAGGGCAAACAAAGCTGAACCTAAACGTCCTCAAGTCCTATCATTCCTAGAGAGTCTACCAAAGATCCATGAGGATACATGTCAATCAATTTCTTGCCTAAACCTCCCACTAAATCAATTTTGTGCTTAATAGAATGATTTTAGTGAATGAAAGAATCACAAAAAAATGCTAAAATTGGTTTTGGATGTTCCCTTTACCCTCATTTGGTCTTTTCGGTTTTTCGGAACTCAACCTGAGATAGTAGAGTTCCTAGGACTCCATGGTGAACTTGCCACCATGGCCAGTGAGTAGAAAGAAGCCATCATATTCCAAGTCATGAACCTAGGTGATACCGAACAACTTTTACAAGAATCATGATCATGGAGATCTCATGTGAAGAATAAGTGGAAGCATGACCACATCTCTAAATCCTAAACGATGCAAAAAAAAGATGACTTCAGAATGTTCAAAATCCTAAGAGGTTCAAACCCAGACCAAGGAAGCAGAAGAATGAAAGAAACGGAAATTACCATGATTTATGATCCTAAGATCTTCATAGGAAAACATTATAGATTCCAGTTCCTTCCCCGTGCATCATATGTCGTATTTAAACCTTGGAAACCTATATCGCTCTCATCATGGGAGTCACTAATGATCCCCTGCCCTCGTCTTCAACAACCACCAGAGTTGTTGAGACATCATTCTTAGATTAGAAATTGTCATAGAGCATATCTAAGGGAAGAGGAGGCAATGAATATGTGCCACTATGGTTTCAAATGTGGTTTTTAATTCTCACAACCACAAGGAAGGGAGTTCATGATTTGAGTTTCTATCCTAGTTTTGTGTAATATAGGGTTTGAGTCCTGGGAGGTTTGATGTGGAAACAACATGGTAATGTATAAGAGAAGTAATTTTGTGAAGTTATGAAGGGGAGAGGAAGATTGGAGAGCAAAGAGGAAATAAAATTAGGTTACACTGGCATCTAAGAGAAATCTTTGGGATGAAGGTAGGTGTGACGACCCTGATTTTAGGTTTTTTGAAGGTAACATTTAAATGAGGTATAAATAGATCAAATCGGTTAATAATGAACCATGAAATACATTAGGGTCATACATGTTTTATACTCATTTGATCAAAGATTTTATGATTAAGTACATCAATATGAAAGTTAATGCACCTACATACATGGTTATTTGAAAATTTTAATCTGATGACTAAATGTTGAAATTTTAGTTTCAAACTTGGTTGTAAGAGGCTTGGTGTAATGATGGACCATGTTTTAAATGTTGAATGAGTTTGAGTCCCCTACTCTATATATTATAAATGTTAGAAGATATGAAAGAAATTCACATAAGATCAAATTAATTGCTTTAGTGATATGCATCAGGACATGCATGCATTTTGGGTCAACAATACCCACTATTGCACTTTATGGATGTATCTCACCAATCATACATCTGAAACCTATGCACTCAATGTCAAGATCATAGTTTCTCTCTATCCCATACTCCCATTAACCTATACATTTCTTGACTTTTTACTAATACATTGCAGCGTACGTGAACCTCCCAATTAGAACCTATACCAATAGATAGCCCACTCATTTTCCTACCAATTATGAAACACCTATTCAAGGATGGTGCTGAAGTTAATACCTACATGAAGACTCCATGTTGCTCAATGGAGGAACCATGAGTTAATGTCTAGGGGCGAATTAAATACTCAATGTAGGATTTGAACTCATGACTTAAAGTATATGCAAAAACATGTTAACCATTACTCCAAGTCTATTTATGTGTTTTGTTGCGTCAAAGAGCATAAATATAACAAATGCATTCTGCATTTATGTGAAAAATGTATAATTTTTGCACGCAGAATTGAACCTAATATCTCTTGGACATGGTATCATATACAAACCACTAGACCAAGTTTGTGTTTGTGATGAGTATGTGGTATAAATAATATATAATATCAATATATTATATAAATATATGTATATACACACATGTTTGCTAAATTGTTTTTTGTTGCAAGAATTCCCTAACATGCCCCGGCTCCATCAAACTCTCCACCTTTATTTTTATCATTCTCATTGTGCAAGGAAGGTCTCCATATCCCTTTCCCTAGAAATGAACATCCCAACAAGACTGGATGTTTGCAATTCCTATTTTCTCCTGAACCTTGTAGACCTTTCCTTCTAGATCAAACTCTGTCTTGACTACAGGAGATAGATGAGCAAGGAGATCACCTTTTCTAATGTTGCTTAATCCCCTTTTCATTTATAGATGCAATTTTAGTTTGTGAGAAATTGCAAAGGATGTTACTTCTACCTCATCTATCTCTACAACCGGTTGAACGAGATCATGGGTCAGGAGAGGAAAGCTTAGGCCACACAATCCTCTCTGCTAAAGACTTGCGACTAGAATTTGCATAGATTCTGAATCAAAGTTCATGAGGAGAGATGGTTCCTTGCACCCAGTCCACCATCATGATCAGTGGTCTATTGGGGATGATGATCTAGAGGCAACCCTAACAAGAGGATAGCCTCCAACCTTGGTAACTCCCTCAACAAGATGATTCCTACCCCGATGTATCAGGTTTTTGAAGTGATGCCATTGTGATTTTTTCATCAGAGAATCATCAATGCAGTTGCACACATACATGGTGGGGGTGGTAGATTAGGCATTGCCTGGAAGGTGACCGAAATAGGAGTCATATCCCAATTCTTCACATGTAGGTCAACCTTGTTCTAGATGGGGTGGGGAGAGATGATGAGTCTGAAGCTAGCCCATGACCTAGAGGGGCATGCCTTTTAGACCAAGCGGCTTGAGTTGGGCCACCGATGTAACATACTAGATCTCAGAACCTACCATGGAAGTTTGACCTTTTCGACTTAGCCAAACAAGGTTTAGTATAACCCTAATGAGATAATGCATGAACAAATCATTCTAATCTAACCCAATGTTCTCAAATTAGATTTAGACCAATAATGGAACATAAAAGTCTCACAAGGGGAACACATGATAATTTGATCTTTATAATTCCACATAAATCTTTAGATGAAGTTTTAAACATAATTCAATGGATAAAAATAATAATGATGCTAAATGTGAGGATAGTAGGCTAAAATATTAAATGTGTCCTAATTCATTAAAATGAATCCCAAAAGTGGAATCTAAGTTAAAAATCATGTTCCTTGGGTCCCAATTGCCGTGGGAGTCAAGTTTCACATTATTCATATAATAATACTAAATAATATAATTCAATTTGGAATGAGAAGATCTAAGTTTTCCCCAAAATATTAAATAAAATAATAAATGAATCCAATAGGGGAAAATAATCTTGGATTCGTAACCTACATAACAAATATAACCTTTGGGTGAATTTTCATCCAATTTGGAGAAAGATTGCTTAAAATGTGAAATTAGGAGAGAGAAAGTGTTTAGAACCTTCAAAATATTAAATAATTATACAAACAACTCCAACATGTGAAATTGATGGAAAATTTGTATCCAACACATTAAATATGACTTGTGGGTGAAGTTTCATCAAATTTGGATAATCCTAATGTCATTAATGAAGGAGGAAAGAGAAAATAAGATTTGATTTACTTAACTCATCAACAGTTCTCAAAAGGTAAATCTAATTGCATATTCGAATTCCTCATATCAAAATTAGGCTGGGTACCAAATTTCATTAAATTTGGGATTCGTTTGTGCCATCAAAAGAGGAGAGAAAAAAATAGAAGTGAATTTAATACACCACTTTATTCAAATCCCATTGTGACTAAGATTCCTGATTATTTATCTGTCACACACTATTTTTCTTTTTACACACTAGTGGATGGCTTAGATTGATGCACATCCTGATATGATGGAAGAGGAGTCATCTCCTACCTCAAGTAAGAGCCTTACCCGACCGTGTATAGTGAACGATATCTAGTTTTTTCATATATCCCTCCCTACTCTATCTTTCTGCATGATTTTTCTTCGGTCGCGATCGGGAGAAGTTTCCACACAAAAAGATGGTTAATTTGTGTCCTTTCATGAAGGATTTGGGAAATACCCAATCCTCGTGGAACTGGACTTCCACGGTCTTCTGTATGAAGAACCTTGAATCTGAGCCTCCCCTATAAATAATGTTGCCCTCGCCTCCGCCCAACCTTGTATAATTCTCCTCTTGTATCAATTTCCCTCTTTCTTGCATTTATCTTGGCCAACGATTGAGTTTTGATTTGTAGCTTGCAATGGCTAGTGCATCATCTACGCACCCCCTTGATTCAATAGACCACGATGGTAAGTTCATGGGATCTTCTCCTTTCCTTCTCAACTCTCATTTTCTCGAATCACACCATGTTTTGAATTTGCCCAAAATCACACAAGTAGTAGTGAGCTACTTGCAACCATGTCGTGTCGTGCTCTGGGGAAGATGATCCAAGGGAAATTACCCACATGCCCTTTATTTCTCGTCTATTTCATTTTTTTGCCAGGGGTAGTTTAGTCTTTTTGCCTTCATTTTTTTTGGTTTGGATGAGTCAAGGATGAGGGTTGACATGGTGACTTGTTTGGCCCTTATTGGGTCAAGTCACGCAGGCCCCTCTCTTTCTTTTCCTCTCTCAATGCAAATCGCTTATGTGGAATTATCATATTAGTCAATTTTGAAAAATTCATAACTAATTATCTACTTATCTAAAAATTACAAATAAATAGTCATTGGATTCAGAAAAAATAAGGGCTCTCTAATGGTGTTAGTTTTGTTGACTAAATATGATGCCAAAATAATGTGATTTTAATGGATTAATCTAAATAAATAATAACTTGTAAAAATCATTACTAAATATATATAAGTCAGAAAAATAGAATAAAATATGTTTGCACTCATAAAAGGGTAATCTAAATTATGACATGGTTTTGACAACCTAATTCACCAATATTAAAAAGGCAATTTTTAGGGTTTTGAATAATTAATGGAAACCTAACCCTAATTCCACATATATGCATCGTAGGTTCTTGGAAGCCTAGGCTTGGACCTAGACTTGGTTTGGATAGAGTAGACTCTGTATATAGGTATGTTTGCATCCCCAATTATTCTTTTGAGCAATTATCCTATGTTTCTTCTTCCTCTTGGTCCTATGGACAATAGCCTATACACCATGTCTTTTTCTTTTGAAATTATGCTTCATGTGAAGTACCCTACTTGTTACTGATCTTGTGGTCATAGATATTATTTTGGACTCTCACTTATGCTTTAAGAATGTTGGACTTATTTGATGATATGTGCCCACTTTGAGGTGGACGTTTATATGTTGATATGTGCTTCTTTTCCCACCGTGGTAGTGGATGTATATATGGCACATGATGTGATGGCATGGATCCTCCGATCCTACTATATACTTGATGGATGCTCTCATCCTTCTTATTTGTTTATACTTGCTTACCTTTTGTTATGCATCATGTGGTGATTCCTAGTATAATTTTACATGTTATTCTATGTGGATGTGAACATTCCCACATAGAGTGCAGAGCTGATAATTCCTGCTCATGAAAATATATATTTGAGAAGATGTGTATCCTATCCTTCTCGGGTGGATGCATTTAGTTCCTACCCATTCCATATTTAGAGTGGATTTATATAGTAGCCGCTCACCTCATATTTTTGGTAGATGTGTTATTTCCTACCTACATGTTTATATTGTCTAGTATTGTCATAGGTGAAACACATGGATGCTTTATTGTTATACTTTACTATTAATTATCTCTTTATTGGAGAATCATTTCTTTTATTCCCGATTGGGTAGTACTTTTCATGGGAAGCCTTCATATTTGTTGTCCTTAATTCCATATATTGCTCAATTTTCTTATTTAGTATGCACATACCAGCTTTTACTGATGTTTTCCTTTTCTTCTCCTTTTGTGGGGTATGCTTCCAACCCTAGGTTTAGATCAAGGAGAGGATAGCAAGGTGGACTTGGGCAACAACCTTTGTAGTTGAGATTTTGGGAGACGTGAACGAGGTGGTTAGATGACCCTCAGCTGGGTCCTTGTTTGTTTAAGATAGTTTTCCTTTGACTCACCCATGTGTGGTGTAGTGATGTAGAAAGATATCAATCTTTGTAATAGTTGGATATTTTTTCTTCCGCTACTACTTATTGTGTTATGAAACATACATGTTGAATGAATTGGTTATCACCCCTTGTTGAAATTTTTTATTTGGTGTTTGGTTCAAGGGATTTTGACTTTTTTTTCTAGTAGGGAGTAGTTCCCCTCTCAGATCCCACTCCTTACAACATGGTATCAGAGCCACTAGAAGTCAGTTATCTAACTATTTCAATATCGTCTCCCTTAGGATGTTTACCTTTATGTTAGGTTCCTTATACCTAGTACCTTGCTTTGTGCAGACAAAAACCCTAATGGTGGGAGTTAACTCGACTGTTGACAACCAATACAGTTACGAGACACCCCAAAACTGTAGGTTTGGGATGCCAAGGATGGATCCATCCTTTACTACTCCAGTGACACAAGGAACTCCTCCAACTGGAAGTGGACCGTCAGTAGGACAAGAAGCTCCAACCTCAACTGCTGCTAATTTGGGAATAGTCATCACTCCTGAATAAGAGTTGACCATGTTGAGACAGCTTCTCTCCACAGCCGTGGTAGGGAAGTTAAACAACCCACCTGTGTCTAACAAACCTAAGGAGTACTCAATCATGGAGTTCATGAAGATGCAACCACCCTACTTCAAAGGTGAAGGTGAGCTAGAGATGGTGGATAAAATTGATGATTGGGTGTTATCTATAGAGAGGACTTTTGATGGTATGGCATGTCCTCCACACTAGAGGGTCAGATTTACTACTTATGTACTTGATGGACCAGCTAGAGCTTGGTGGAATGGAATTGCATGGACTTGTGACATCTCTACCATGACCAGGGAGAAATTCTTGGTGCTCTTCCATGGGAAGTACATCAACACTACTGCTCTATAGAAGAAGGAAGTTGAGTTCTACAATATGAAGCAAGGTTCACTATCTGTTTCTACTTTTGTATAAAAGTTTCTACTGTTGGAACATTATGCAGTTGGTTTGAGTGAAGAGCGTAGATTTGACCTATTCCTTCAAGGAATTAACTACAATGTAGGTCATGCTCTTATCCTGCAACTACCCTTGGCCTTTCAATAGATGGTGGATAAGGCCTTAGATGAGGAATCATATCCTGGTTTCAAGTCACATAACGAGAACAATCATAAAAGGAAGCACCCTGAAGGTGATCGTCGATCTGAGGATTCTATTGCTTGAGGAAAGGATAGATTACCAAAATGTCATTATTGCAATGAATCTGGAAACATTTGACCTAGGTGCCCCAAGCTTCATAATGGGCAAGTACAAGCTATGGATGGTGAAGAAGTTCGTGAGAATGATCAAGATCAGGATAATCCATAGTTCTATAGTTAGTCTTTACAAGTTATGTTTCCCTTTTTGCATGATGCTTTTATGTACGGATGTAAGGAAGTATAGTGGAACCCTTTGTATCTAAAGTAAAGTTTTGACTTAATAAGATGAATCCTTTAATGGGAGGTGAATATGTTGTTTTATTTTATGGGGATGCTTTTATTTCAAGGATAAAATCCCTTTAAGGGATGGTATGATGTAACATACTAGATCTCAGAACCTACCCTGGAAGTTTGACCTTTTGGACTTAGCCAGACAAGGTTTAGTACAACCCTAATTAGATAATGCATGAATAAATCTTCCTAATGTAACCCAATGTTCTCACATTAGATTTAGACCAATAGTGAAACATAAAAAGTGTCACATGAGGAATACATGATAATTTGAGCATAATAATTCCACATAATTCTTTAGGTGCAGTTTTGAACATAACTATATGGATAAAATAATAATGATGCTAAATGTGAGGATAATAGGCTCAAATATTAACTATGTCCTAATTCATTAAAAGGAATCCTAAAAGTGGAACCTAAGTTAAAAATCATGTTCCTTGGGTCCCTATTGCCTTGGGAGTCAAGTTTCACATTATTCACATAATAATTATTATTTTAATTCAATCTAGAAAGAGAAGATCTAAGTTTTCCCCAAAATATCAAATAAAATAAAAAATGGATCCAAAAGAGGAAAATAATCTTGGATTTGTAATCTACATAATAAATATAGCCTTTGAGTGAATTTTCATCTAATTTGGAGAAAGATTGCTTAAAAGGTGAAATTAGGAGAGAGAAAGTGTGTAGAACCTTCAAAATATTAAATAATTATACAAATAACTCCAACATGTGAAATTGATGTCAAATTCATATCCAACACATTAAATATGACTTGTGGGTGGAGTTTCATTAAATATGGATAATTCTAATGTCATTAATGAAGAAGGAAAGAGAAAATAATATTTGATTTATTTAACACATCAAAAGCTCTCAAAAGGCAAATCTAATTGCATATTCAGATTCTCATATCAAAACTAGGTTGGTTGCCAAATTTCATTAAATTTGGGATTTGTTTTTTCCCTAAAAAGAGGAGAGAAAAAAATCAAAATGAATTTAATACACCACTTTATTCAAATCCCATTGAGACTAAGATTCCATATTACTTATCTGTCACCCGCTATTTTTCTTTTTTCACATCAATGGACCGCTGAGATTGATGCACATCTTGATTGGATAGTAGAGGAGTCATCTCCTACCTCGAGTAGGAGCATAACATGTCTGTGTTTAGTGAACGATATCTAGATTTGCCATATCTCCCTCCCTACTCTAGCTTTCCGCACAATTTTTCTTCGATCGTGATCGAGAGAAGTTTCCACATAGAAAGATGTTTAACTCATGTTCTTTCATGAAGGATTCAGGAAATAACCAATCCTCATGGAACAGAACTTCCATGGTCCTCTACGAAGAACCTTGAATCTGAGCCTCCGCTATAAATAACGTTTCTCTTGCCTCTGCCCAACCTTGTAGAATTCTCCTCTCATATCAATTTCCCTCTTTCTTGCATTTATCTTAGCCAACGATCGAGTTTTGGTTCATAGCTTGCGGCGGCTGGTGCATTGTCTACGCACCCCCTTGATTCAATAGACCGCAGTTGTAAGTTCATGGGATCTTCTCCTTTCCTTCCTAGCTCTCATTTTCTCAAATCGCACCATGTTTTAAATTCACCCAAAATCATGCCAAGTGGCAGCCAAGCTGCTTGCGGCCATGTCGCACCGTGCTCTGGGGAATATGACCCCAAGGGAAATCACCTACATGCCCTTCATTTCTCTTCTATTTCATTTTATTGCCAAGAGTACTTTAGTCGTTTTGCCTTCATTTTCTTTGGTTTGGACGAGTCAAGGCCAAGGGTTGACACAGTGACTTGTCCAGCCCTGATTGGGCCAAGTCACGTGGGCCCTTCTCTTTCTTTTCCTCTCTCGATGCAAACCGCTTACGTGGAATTATATGATTGGTTAATTTTGGAAAATTCATAACTATTTATCTACTAATCCAAAAATTACAAAAAAAAGTCATCAGATTCATAAAAATAAGGGCTCTCTAATGGTGTTGGTTCTGTTTCCTATGATATTAAACTTATGTGATTTTTATGGATTAATCTAAATAAGTAATAACTTGTAAAAATCATAACTAAATATATATAAGTTAGAAAAATATAATAAAGTATGGTTTAGACTTAGAAAAGGTTAATCCAAAATATGACGTGGTTTTGATAACTTAACTCTCTAATATTAAAAGGTGGTTTTTAGGGTTTTGAATAATTAGTGGAACTTAACTCTAATTCCACATATATATATATATATATATATATATATATATCATAGGTTCTTGGAGGCCTAGGCTTGGACCTAGACTTGGCTTTAGATAGAGTAGACTCTGTAGATAGGTATGTTTGCATCCCCAATTATTCTTTTGAGCAATTAGCCTATGTTTCTTCTTTCCCTTAGTCCTATGACAATAGCCTATACACCATGTCTTTTTGTTCTGAAATTATGCTTCATGTGAAGTACGCTACTAGTTACTGATCATGTGATCATAGATATTATTTTGGATTCTCTCTTATGCTTTGAGCATGTTGTTCTTATTTAATGATATGTGCCCACTTTGAGGTGGATGTTTATATGTTGATATGCGCTTCTTTTTCCACCATGGTAGTGGATGTATATATGGCACATTATGTGATGACATGGATCCTCTGATCCCACTTTATACTTGGTGGATGTTCTCATCCTCCTTATTTGTTTATACTTACTTATCTTTTGTTATGCATCATGTGGTGACTACTAGTATAATTTTACATGTTATTCTATGTGGATGTGAACATTCCCACATATGAGTGCAAACGTGATAATTCCTGCATATGAAAAAATATATTTGAGCAGATGTGTATCTTGTCCTTCTCGAGTGGATGTATAAAGTTCCTAACCACTCCATATTTTGAGAGGATGTATACAGTTCCCTCTCACATCATATTTTTGGTACATGTGTTATTTTCTACCTACATGTTTATATTGTTTAGTATTGTCACTAGGTGAAACACATGGATGCTTTATTGTTTTACTTTTCTCTTAATTATCTCTTTATTAAAGAATCATTTTTTATACCTGATTGGGTAGTACTTTTCTCTTTCACGGGAAGCCTTTATATTTGTTGTCCTTAATTCCATATATTTCTCAATTTCTTATTTAGTATTCACATACCAACTTTTGCTGATGTTTTCCTTTACTTCTCCTTTTGTGGGGTATGCTTCCAACTCTAGGTTTAGATCAAGGAGAGAATAACAAGGTGGACTTGGGAAATAATGTTTGTAGCTGAGCTTTTGGGAGATGTGAAAGAGGTGGTTAGATGACGCTCAGCTGGATCCTTGTTTATTTAAGATAGTTTTCCTTTGACTCACCCATGTGTGGTGCGGTGATGTATAAAACTATCAAGATTTGTAATAGTTAGATAATTTCTCTTTCACTACTACTTATTGTGTTATGATACATATGTGTTGAATAAAGTGGTTATCATCCCTAGTTGAAATTTTTTATGTGGTGTTTGGTTCAAAGGATGTTACCTTTTTATTTCTATTAGGGAGTGATTCCCCTCTGGGATCCCACTCCTTACAACCCACCTAGAGCCCAACAATGGTCCAGATTTTATGAAGGTAAATATGATCCCCTTTCACCTTGAAGCTAGTTTTATCTTGGATAAACCCTATATTATTCTAGGATAGGCCAAATATTACAATTAGATAGTCATTTTTATCATAATAACACAACAAGTCCGATGTAATATGTTTCATATACTAAATCTCAACTAAATTATGTTGATGTCCTTGTGGAGCATGCTTTGTCCTTTTTTTTGAAATATCAAAATACAATTTTATGCAAACTTTGGATCCATATTAATTCCCTTTATTCGTGACCATATATACTTATTGAGATAAATGTGGATCTATATTACCTCCATTAACATTATGATGACTAATATCATTAATATCATGACACATATATGAAATTTATTCTAAAAATTTGATCATTAGAAAATATTAATCTGTTGTTGCAACCCTTTTATGCCACAAATAAATAGAACTTGACACTCAATGACACAATATACTCTAGTCATGAATCTCTCAATATCAAGTCTTTGCCATTAAAATGTAATTAAGTGCTTTAATTTCATAATAATCATGAAAATTTTACAAGACCTCAGAAAATATGAAATTTGAACAAGACCCTTATAATGAACTCTGCATCACTTGAAAGGTATCATAATACGTTTAAGATTAGTTTGAACCTAAATTTGACCAAACTTTGATCATAGACCTAATGACTAAGAATCATGATGATCCTTCTTTTCATGATGCTTAATGTTTATTAATTGAATCGTGTCTATGATCAAGATGGTCAAGGATAAGTTAGGAAACCCCTCAATCAGGCACAAACTTCAATAATTATATGACTATGCCCATTTTACTTGAACTGTGATATGTATGTATGCTTGTTTATTTACTCAAATATTCCCATGTTGTATTCTAATATTGTACTCAATGTGTTTGTAGTTGATTTTATAATTTAACATGTAATATAGATCTCCACTATACAACCCTTGTGCACCTACATATAGTCTTAAGGCAAGAACACAAGTCTAGATGTCTTACTTGAGTTGTCAAGATAGGCCAGACCATGTTGAAACAAGGGTTAGCTCCTAGATATGTCCTTGAGGTCCCTTACAAATAGGATTAGCTAATATTTAGCACCCTCACAGACCCTTAGTATGGAATGCTAGTGATGGAGCTAGAACTTACACCAAAAGATTACTCTTCCAATGGAAGTCCTAATATGCACCAAAAACCCTAGAGAGTTGATGTCCTCTCTAGGTTTACCTACAACTGGTGCTAGATAAATGCTCCAACCCCACAAGAGTGTGGAAGCCTTATCATAGTACAAATTTAGGATCGAACCCAAATGACAACGTTAAGAATCTGAGTGTCTTTTTCTCGTTTCGTACCGATCTAAGTCAATCATCTAAGACCAAAGGTTTGGTTTGAGTTATTTAACCTAAAACATGCAAAGTAAAGGCAAGAATAAAAACTAGTTTAATGATTAAAATCTAAGATTAGCAAATGATGATGGATCACTGGGGTGATGTGGGTATTTGCCACCACTACAGATGAATCGTACTTGTACCAAACATAGCGAGACTTGTAAGCAAGATACATGGATGTTGTACAAAACCGATGTCTTATAGGACAAGAGCAATGCACACATCCTTCACGGGTTGAGTAACTCTCATCCGGTACATATCTATGTGTCAATGAAGATATGTAGTCTCCGAAGAGAAAATCTTACTCAACCTCGTGAAACGTGCATCGGAAAACTAACAAGCGAGCGATAATTACCAAATTGATTAGTATCCTTATAGACTATCCCTCTTTCGAGGATATAGCTACGAGAAACGTGAGAGTGTTGCAATGTCAGCCATTCCCGAACAAATGGTCAAGTACTTTGCACCACTCTCTCCTCAGAGTGTGTTCCTCGACCTGTCAAGGTTGCACTTTTGTACATCAACTGATTCCATTTCATAGTATAAAAGTACAACGATGGAGGTGAGTTTACTCCACTCCTTAGAAAGCGTTCCTGGATACCGAAATGGATGCGCGGTGGATACACACACTAGAAACCAAAACTAAATTGGTATTCGAGTCTTTAAGAGCGGTCGTAGACAAACCACAGTGAAAGACAATAGATGCATACAAGAATGCGGCTAACATTCAAGCATGTATGAAACGATTTAGTATTGAATCAAAATGATAACATCTTTTTAGTACAAGTTACAAAACACGGGCAGCAGGGCTAGTCCCCGCACCCCAGTGAATGGAACTACTCGCTCCTCATAGAAGGAGCAACAAAGAAAGAGAAGAGAGAGAAAGAAAGCATCGTCGGAGTAGAAGAGTAGATCTGTGACGGCCCGGTGTAGATCGTCGCAGTCTCCGGGACTGCTCCATTGTGGTCGATGACGCCTGTCTCTCCACCTCGATCGTCGTGTCTACCTCTGAGATTGCACAGGTAGAATGAGGTAGAACAATGGTAGAAGTGTGATGGTAGAGGTGAGATGGTGATGGAACAACCTTCTAGATCTGTCCCCAGTCTGGCAGCTTTCCAGATCTGTGCTCAGACCGGGATCCTGGGGTTGTGGGTGAAGTTTGGTCAGACACTATGTTCGGGTAGTCTGGCTACGTCCTGGCACTGGTCTCAGTCCGGAAGCTTTGGGCCGTCGTCCGACCCCTTCAAGACCATGCCTCTACCCTTCTATTTATAGGCTTGCCAAAATATCATGGGCCAAGGAGTCACAACTTGTGCGTGTCCTTTTGTCCCATGCGGTTTGCTCTCCACAATTGCTTCATGCGGTCTTGGCTTGTGTGCATGTGGTCTGCTCCGCAATTGCTCATGCGGTTTCGTGAGCATGCGGTCATGTGCTGCAATTTCTCATGCGGTTTCATATATAATTGCCCATGCGGTCTGCACTTTTTTTTCTTTCTTATTGTGCGTTCTCATGCGGTTTAGGCCGTGCGTTCTTATGCTGCTGCCGTAAACATGCTTCTGCGGTCTTTGCTATTTTGGAAGCCGCTAGCTTCCTCACGTTCTCATCTATTCATGCGTTCACAATAGTTGCATTCACGTGGGCGCAACAGCTGCTGCAGCTCTCCATTCAACTTGTTAAGTCACGTGAACACTACTAGTCTTTGTAAAGCAAACGATGCCATGCGTTCTCATGCCCACATGGGGTCATACGTTCTCATGCCAATGTTAAAGCCATCGACGCTACTGCTCATGTGGTTTAGATGCTGGTCGTGCATGGAGTCGGCAGTGGGTGTGTCGTGAGGGTCAGGCTATTGGTGATGAGGATGACGACGCCAGAGATCATGTGTAGGTGGGTGCCGACGTTGTTGGTGACGGTGAGGAAGACGACGCCGTCGCTTGTGGAAAGCCAGCTGTCGTGGGCACCTTCGTTGCTGCTGACGGAGACACCGACGCTTGTGGCAAGAAGGCCGTTGTGGGCAGCGGTGGTGTCAGCGAGCAGGTCACCGCACTGGCGGAGGTGCTAGTTGTTGCTGCGATCTTGATTCTCCACTAGCCAAACAGTCTTCACAGTAGCGAAACGGTCTTCATGCATGTGCTAATCCAAACGGTTCGGAATGCATGCGACCATACGGTCTTCATTGCTAATTTAGTCATCAGTTCTCGGACCTTCAAATGTTCTTGAGACCGCATGGGCTCAAACGGTCTTGAGACCGCATGGGTTCAAACGGTGTTGAGACCGCATGGGCTCAAACAATCTTGAGACCGCATGGGCTCAAACGGTCTTGAGACCGCATGGGCTCAAATGGTCTTGAGACCGCATGGGCTCAAACGGTCTTGAGACCGCATGGGCTCAAACGGTCTTGAGATTGCATGGGCTCAAACGGTCTTGAGACCGCTAGAGTCAGTGTTGTAGGGGTCATGACTGTTGGTGATAGTTGAGGATGATCTGCAGAGGAGAGAGAACGTGAGTAGGGAAAATGAGATCAAATAAGCTGGAAACTAGGGTAATTTGAGCTAGTAATGCACTATTTACACGAGACTGAAAGGATACTTAAAGTAGGCTAAAACGAGAGTAATCCAGTCGATATGAGGCATAAAAATCCTAGAATTGGCGACTGTAATGATGAATCTGGAGGATTCATCACCACACCAAACTTAAGCGTTGCTCATCCCGAGAAACGATAAACTTAAGATAGTCAACAAAAAGCATGCAAGTTGATCTCGTAATTACCTCACCTTTGTTCCAGTGTCAGAATTTTCATAAAAAAAGAGAGAAGGAAAATGAGGCGAAACAAAATTAGGGCAAAAACGTCAGAAATCCTTTGAATTGGTGACTGAGGATGAGTCTGGAGGTTTCATCACCACACCGAACTTAAGCGTTTCTCTTCCCAAGAAACGGAAAACTTAAAACAGTCGCCAATGAAATCGTTCATCTCATGATTGCCTCATCCTATTGTCATATCGTAATTTTGTTCATGGCTCAGATCGATACAACATTAAAGCTTCCTTAGATCACGAAATACATCTTATGATATGCTCATTTCTGAGTTTACTTTGCTGAAGTACTTCCTTCTCACTCTCTGTTGTATCACTCATGTTAAAGAGTTTTATGAGACTTTGAACAGACCCACAGAATCAACAATATGCATACGATCTGTCACTGGTGTTGAAAAAGGAGGGAATGGGGGTATGATCAAAAGATAAGAGTCTCTCCTCTGATTGAATCAAGACTCTTATTAAAAGTTGATTCATCGAGATACTTTGAATGATTTATGCACAGCTCTGGTTGACTTAGCCTTACACCCGATTTTTTTTCTTCTAAAGGTAACTCAGAAGTGTGTATAGGTTGGCTTAAGGCTTTTGGCTGTTTTACCTCTTTGGGAGGAGGTAAGGGGTCATTTTTGGATCCTTAGGGTCTTATTACCGGTCACGACACATCTTCCTTTGTGAGGGTAGCTAATGTACCGGTCAGGCAAGACCTTTATCAGTTATCCTTATTCAGGGCACAACTCTCATGTTTATTCACACTCTGGCTTTTATTCATTCTCACTTGGCTTGGGAGAAAGGGTATTTTTGGATTTTTGTATATTTGGGCTGCCAAGCCTCTTTTTTTGGAATCAAGGTATATTTTTCGCCAACCTCGGTATGTGCACAATCATCATTATATACTCTTTGAATCAAGAAAAGAAGATGATACACCCCTATTATGTATTTAGGGGTATGGAAGAAGTGGTAGTGGAAAGAGGGGTGTGGTGTACCACACCAAACTTAGGGTTCGGAAAAGTTCTAGTTTACATTAGAAAAAGGTGTGGTTTACCACACCGAACTTAGAGTTCGGCAGAGGTGTGGTTTACCACACCGAACTTAAAGCTTTGGTATGATTGGTGAGTGGAGGGATATGAAAAATGAAGGAAGAAGTGTAGAAGAGAGTTTGGATCATGATGCAATTTGCTTAGCGATTCCATGTGACGGGTCTCTTTTCTCCATCACACTCTGCTAAAAAAGAGACATGATTGAACATCAAATGAGAAATCCATACAACAGATCCATTAATCAGATAAAGGCGTGATGTATTTGATCTATCTCAGTCTTATTGATGTGTATCATCTTTTCCTATTTGAGGGTATGACATTAGGATTCATAGATTATTCAAGATGAAAAACACGCATTGGCTAGTTTTAAGCATTCTTTTCTTGGAAATTTGCAACGAAAAGAGGTGATGATCACAGATTTGAAAAACAAAAGCCGACTAGATAAAGGCTTTATTTTTGGAAGACTACAGAAAGGAAGAAAAATTATGAAAAAGAAAATAGAATGGAAAAATAGGAAGCAATAAAGATAGAGAGTGGGATGAAATTCATACCACCCGCCCTCCACCTTGAACTCATGAATTTTCTCTTTTCTGAACAAAAATTAGGTTTGAGGTGGAGGGGAAGGGTTGCGCAATGTTAACCAGGCGGTCCTCGTAGTTGGAAGAAGGTGCGGCAAAGATGTCTCACGATAGCTGGTGCCGAGAACGAGGAAGTGGCCCGAACAACCTGTTGACTGGGTGGTTGTGGCAACTCGAACGAGTCTTTTCGACGACTTGGATGCACATTTATTTCACCTCGTTGTCCGTCTAGAAGAATCTAGAGACCTTCCCCCGTCAGCGAGGGAGGTGAAATATAAGTAGTCGAAAGTGGAGGACTATGCGAGAAATTAAGGTCATTTCCACTTGTGCCTTCCAGTTGTGGCTCACCCTCAAAGTTCAAAGTAAAACTACTTTCTTCAAAATCTAGGGAAATTGATTGAGGGTCGGCCACTTGAACTTCCTCCTGTCCAGGATCAGGTGGTGGATCTGGTTCCGGCTTCAGTTCGTCACCTGGCTTTTCTTGTGTGGGATATGGTAGCCAGGATGACATTTCTTCATCAGGGAGTTATTTTGAGAAGTATCATTATCTTTATCAATGTTGAAATTGGTAAGAGTGTCATTCTTCTTTTCAAGGTTTTGTTTAGAATTTTCCTCATAGAACATCCTTAGTTCATCCAAGTAACTAGAAGAGGATTTGACTGGTAAAACAAACTCTTGCTCGGGTAAGGAGATCATGGGATCCTGAGATAGAGGTTCTAATGATGTATCTTCATGGGAGGTATTAGTCCATGACATATCATTTTGAGGGCTAAAATCCCCTGATGAACCCATTTCTTCGATATTGGGACTAATATAAACCATTTCTGAGTGATGTTGTTGTTCCAGTTCTTCATAATACTCCTCCGGTTCTATTGAGTGCTCGGGAAGAGTTTCTATGGGAGGAATGGAACCTAGCTCAGGTAATGGGCATATCTCAGTTTCTTGAATATCAGGAGGGGCATCTTCATAGGGATGAGTGACTATAGAGGGATAGGTTTGTGACTTGCTATCTTCCCAAGGGTCCTTTTTGTCATTACAAGAGTTTACAATAATATTGTAATCCGTTCCAAACTCAAGAGATGGCTCATGTTTATCTTCATAGTGCACTATCATCTCGTTCAAGTGACTAAGAGTAGTTTCAATAGAAAGATCATGCTCTAGTTCGAGGACTGGCTCCTTTTGGACTTCTTGTGGCGGTGGTAATTCAGGTAACATCATCTCATGAAAAGGACCTGTCATAGGATTGTCATCTTGAGACCTGTCATCCTCCCTTGATTCTATTTCATCAGTGAGAGTGGTATGGTCCATTTCTGAATCAAGATCTTGATCAGTTCTATCCTCAAAGTCTGTCCCTAGATTAGCTGAATGATTATAAATTTCTTCATAGGGATAGTTCAGATCTTATTCCAGAAATGGAGACATTTGATTCTCATGCATGAAACACATATCTTTGTCTGAATCGATCACATATTCATCCGAGCCTGACTGTGAAGGAGTGTAGAGTCCTTGCGACATTAATCCTTCTTTTACGGATTTTATTGATGAGATAGCTGAAGTTGAAAAGATTTTGTCATTGAGGGAATAGATTATCGCCAATTGCTCTTCAATGGTTGGATTTATGTCTATGAAGTCAAAAGGTGGGTAAGTATTGAAGTTTATTTCCAGTTGATCTCCTGACTGTAGAGAATCCCCATATTGGCTACTCATCCTTCCCTCTAAGAGCATAGTGCATGAGTCATTATCCAAGTCAGACCCCGACTCGAATAGTAATTCCTTTCCTCGTGACGTTATGAGTAAATCATCTTTGAGTTCAGTTGTTAGCCCTGAGGATAGTTCCTCACCTTGCACTAATGCCTAAAGATCATTGGAATGCATATCTCACATGATTTTATACTCATCATCGTAATCGATTGCAAAATGTGAACTAGGGGAGTGCTTGGTTGAAATTGGTGGTTGTTCTACATGTTGCTCAGGAGTGTTGACAAGTTGCATAAGTTGATCAAGATTGGCTATCAACTTCTTGATCGCGGCTGTCTGATCAGCTAGTTGTTGAGCCGCCGATGTCTGTAGAGCACGTAGTTCTTCCATCAATGTGTGTTGATCTTCACGCACTTCATCGTCTTCCAAGTTCCCTTCTACATTGTAGTCCACGCCTTGAAATCCACCATAGTTAGGTTTTTCGTAGTAGCCTCCAGGGTGATACGGATTATAACTTGCGTTATATCCATAGTTGTATGAAGAGGCCGCTTTGAGGTTCCCAACTATAAGATTCACGATCACTTGACACAGAGCCATCACGTAGAGAGGAGGGACATTGAAGCAGTAAATTGATGCGTGAGAATAGTCATCACATAGTTGACATCTAATGGTTGGTGGTGTCGACTGCTTCATTTTGAAGAGAGTTGATACCTGAAATCAAGGAAAGAGTGTATCAGGCTTGACCAACCACTTCAAATCCAAGAAGATATGTGAGATTAAGCCCTTCACTTTTTAGGTTTTTGAAAAGAAAATGGAAAACCCTAGAGAAACCTAAATCGACACGGAATTCAAAAAAGACGATTCTTATACCGTTATCCCCGGCAACGACGCCATTTTTTGATGGAGCTAGAACTTACACCAAAAGATTACTCTTCCACTGGAAGTCCTAATATGCACCAAAAACCCTAGAGAGTTGATGTCCTCTCTAGGTTTACCTACAAATGGTGCTAGATAAATGCTCCAACCCCGCAAGAGTGTGGAAGCCTTATCATAGTACATATTTAGGATCGAACCCAAAGGACAACGTTAAGAATCTGAGTGTCTTTTTCTCATTTCGTACCGATCTAAGTCAATCATCTAAGACCAAATGTTTGGTTTGAGTTATTTAACCTAAAACATGCAAAGTAAAGGCAAGAATAAAAACTAGTTTAATGATTAAAATCTAAGATTAGCAAATGATGATGGATCACTGGGGTGATGCAGGTATTCGCCACCACTACACATAAATTGTACTTGTACCAAACATAGTGAGACTTGTAAGCAAGATACATGGATGTTGTACAAAACTGATGTCTTATAGGACAAGAGCAATGCACACATCCTTCACGGGTTGAGTAACTCTCATCCGGTACATATCTACGTGTCAATGAATATATGTAGTCTCTGAAGAGAAAATCTTACTCAACCTCATGAAACGTGCATCGGAAAACTAACAAGCGAGCGATAATTACCAAATCGATTAGTATCTTTATAGACTATCCCTCTTTTGAGGATATAGCTACGAGAAACGTGAGAGTGTTGCAATGTCAGCCATTCCCGAACGAATGGTCAAGTACTTTGCACCACTCTCTCCTCAGAGTGTGTTCCTCGACCTATCAAGGTTGCACTTTTGTACGTCAACTGATTCCATTTCATAGTACAAAAGTACAACGATGGAGGTGAGTTTACTCCACTCCTTAGAAAGTGTTCCTGGATACCAAAACAGATGTGCGATGGATACACACACCAGAAACTAAAACTAAATCGGTATTCGAATCTTCAAGAGAGGTAGTAGACAAACCACAATGAAAGACAATAGATGCATACAAGAATGCGACTAACATTCAAGCATGTATGAAACAATTTAGTATTGAACCAGAATGATAACATCTTTTTAGTACAAGTTACAAAACACGGGCAGCGGGGCTAGTCCCCGCGCCGCAGTGAATGGAACTACTCGCTCCTCATAGAAGGAGCAACAAAGAAAGAGAAGAGAGAGAAAGAAAGCATCGTCGGAGTAGAAGAGTAGATCTGTGACGGCCCGGTGTAGATCGTCGCAGTCTCCGGGACTACTCCGTTGTGGTCGATGACGCTTGTCTCTCCGCCTCGATCGTCATGTCTACCTCCGAGATTGCACGGGTAGAATGAGGTAGAACAATGGTAGAAGTGAGATGGTAGAGGTGAGATGGTGATGGAATAGCCTTCTAGATCTGTCCCCAGTCTGGAAACTTTCCAGATATGTGCTTAGACTGAGATCCTGGGACTGTGGGTGAAGTTTGGTCAGAAACTGTGTTCGGGCAGTCTGGCAGCCTCCCGGCACTGGTCTCAGTCTGGCAGCCTTGGACCGTCGTCCGACCCCTTCAAGACCATGCCTCTACCCTTTTATTTATAGGCTTGTAAAAATATCTTGGGCCAAGGAGTCACACCTTATGCGTGTCCTTTTGTCCCATGCGGTTTGCTCTCCACAATTGCTTCATGCGGTCTTGGCTTGTGTGCATGCGGTCTGCTCCGCAATTGCTCATGCGATTTTGTGAGCATGCGGTCTTGTGATGCAATTTCTCATGCAGTTTCGTATATAATTGCCCATGCGGTCTGCACTTTTTTTTCTTTCTTGTTGTGCGTTCTCATGCAGTTTAGGCCGTGCGTTCTTATGTTGCTGCCGTCAACATGCTTCTGCGGTCTTTTCTATTTTGGAAGCCGCTAGCTTCCTCACGTTCTCATCTATTCATGTGTTCACAATAGTTGCATTCATGTGGGCGCAACAACTGCTGCAGCACTCCATTCAACTTGTTAAGTCACGTGAACACTACTAGTCTTTGTAAAGCAAATGGTGCCATGCGTTCTCATGCCCACGTGGGGTCATGCGTTCTCATGCCAATGTTAAAGCCATTGGCGCTGCATGCAGTTTAGCTGCTGGTCGTGCGTGGAGTCGGCAGTGGGTGTGTCATGAGGGTCAGGCTATTGGTGATGAGGACGACGACGTCGAAGATCATGTGTAGGTGGGCGCCGACGTTGTTGGTGACGGTGAGGAAGACGACGCCGGCGCTAGTGGCAAGCCAGCTGTCCTGGGCACCGTCGTTGCTGCTGACGGAGACACCGACACTTGTGGCAAGAAGGCCTTTGTGGGCAGCGGTGGTGTCAGCGAACATGTCACAGCACCAGCGGAGGTGCTAGTTGCTGCTGCGGTCTTGATTCTCCACTAGCCAAATGGTCTTCTAAGCAGCGAAACGGTCTTCATGCATGTGCTAATCCAAACGGTTTGGAATGCATGCGACCATACAATCTTCATTGCTAATTTAGTCATCACTTCTCGGATGCTCAAACGGTCTTGAGACCGCATGGGCTCAAACGGTCTTGAGACCTCTAGAGTCAGTGTTGTAGGGGTCATGACCGTTGGTGATAGTTGAGGATGATCTGTAGAGGAGAGAGAACGTGAGTAGGGAAAATGAGATCAAATAAGATGGAAACTAGGGTAATTTGAGCTAGTAATGCACTATTTACACGAGACTGAAAGGATACTTAAAGTAGGCTAAAACGAGGGTAATACAGTCGATATGAGGCATAAAAATCCTAGAATTGGCGACTATAATGATGAATCTGGAGGATTCATCAGCTAGTCAAAGGCCTTGTGATGCAAGATTTTATTGGTATAATTAGAGTAAATTGACTAAAAGATTGGTTCTCTCTTTTCTAAGTAATTTAGTCTTTTATTTCTTCTTTATTTACTTATGCAAGTCTTTTCGAATTATACAAAACTTATATATATATATATATATATATATATATATATATATATATATATATATATATATGCATCTTTCTTCCTTGCACTCAACACCTTGTTTGTTGACCCACTTGTTTCACATATGTTTTAGTTTTAAAGATAGCTTGGGAGTTGATTTCTCATAAGTAGGAGTTTAGGTGTATGAGTTTTCGAATCCTAGCCAGTCTACATGATCTAACTTGTATAATTGGCTCTTAAATTGGTAACTGTATTCTTGAAATAAATAATGTTGTATAATATACTTGTTGATTGTTGAGAACATGTTGGCACATTTATCTTGTTATTTGTTCGTGTATGCCAAGCTTTTACACTTTTGAATATACATTTTGATAATATCATGATAGGGACGCCAAGGTCCTATTTCCAATGACCTTCAAGTCATTTGGTGAGTTAGGATTTGGGTAATAAATGGTTCTATGACAGTAGGACATAGTTGGAATAACCAAACGATCAAAATCTAATGCTAAAAAAGACACCAAGTTTTTTTTAGTTTTCAAAATACTGCCTAACAACAAAATAAATGGAAAACTATAAGAAATCATAAGGCTATTTTGAAAAATTATTTTTTTAAATTTCTACCATGTTATATATTATGGACCTAATATAGTTTAATAAAAGCCAAATTTGACATCTTTACTAATGTTGAAATCTTGAATCTGATGTTTCCATTAGATTCCCCTTTTGTTTGATATTTATAGATTGTAACCTATATTTTCTTTCCCAAATTAAATTTAGTAAATCCAGGTTACTCAGTTAATGTAATAATTGGCCCCAAGCTGACAAAAACATGAGGAGTACAAATATCTAATTAATTTCAACTTTTCTCATAATGCATTAAGTTATTCAAAGAATTATGATTAGAAAATGTTATTTCCATAATTCATCAAATAAATATATATACGCATAATGTCTTGACATTAGATTCCTTTAGGATTATCTTTATGTGAATTATTTTCCTTCACTCTTACATGCAATAAATTACACTATTTTATTGTAGTTTCCTTTTTGAAGATTTTTTTGTGTGGAAAACCTACTTATTCACTAAATAGTCATTACATCAACTCCTTCTCTTCTCCTGGCCATTCCAAGGTTCTCTCCCTCCTTCCTTATAAGATTATCTATGAAAGGTGGGCATTATCCAAGACATATGTTAGGATCTGGATAGTTTACATACCATTTTTCTAGCTTGTCTGCAACTCCATTGGACTTTCTTCCTATAAACTTCAGCAAAGAGTCTTGCAACCCATTTATCTTTCTTTAAATGTTGCCCACTAAATCTTTGAATTTTACACATATAGGTCTTATTTTGTCAATGAAGTAAATTTCCACCAGGGAATCAGATTGGACTAACACCTTGTCAAGTTTTCATGCTCCTTCCTAAATAAGGCCTTTGTCAATTGCATAGAGGTCTCCTTCCATAGGATATATACTATTTTACATCATAACCCCACCTTGCACCCACTATCCACTATCATTTCTCGCCACCAAATTGGTGCATGATATGTTCATGGACTAGTTCATTGCAACATCCACGATAATCACATGGCAACCTTATTTTGTCTTTCATCCATTGAGTTACTTCCTTCTTCTCCTGGTGAGACGCTTGATGGGTTGAGTCATCACCACTCTTTTCGTATCATCCATTCTGCCTTAATGTTTTTGACTAAGTAAAAAAAAACTTCTATATTCAATCTTAGAAGATATGCTCATTCCTCACCTCACATAGTAACCAACAACCTATCATGAACATGGCATCTACACCTTCTTGTTGAAGCTTTCTCCCCATCCCTATCTTCATCAACTTCTCCATCCTGGTTGCTCCAAAGAATTCTGCCATATTTTGTTTTACAATTTGCTGCCATACTTTCTCAATAGTTGGACAATCCCTTAACACATGTAGGGTTGTCTCTTCCGTATCTACACTTATTGGAAACCCTCCCTCCATGGTCATTTATCTCATCTTCCTTCAAGCGTTAGTCAGAATTCTGTTATGTGCCATAAACCAAATGAAGGTATTAATTCTATTGGCCACTACACTCCCCCCATATATGCTTCCAACTCCCCTCTGTGCTTTGCATTTTCCGCATGATAAGCAATTGATATTAAATTCCTTTGTGAAACTATGCATATGTCATGAAACTATTTATTACCATAAGTCCACACTCGTAGTGGCTACACGGCCAAAAGCGAGTGCACCTAGGCTTCCGCCACTAGAATGGATCACATAACGTATGCATGAATAAAATGACAAAAAACAATAATGTAAGAGACACCATGACATTTTAAAAGGAACTAAACTAGTACATAACAAGATCTTAGTACCATAAATCAACCCATGTGTTTCATTTGCATGTCATTATATATCATCAGAGTAAAATTTAAAAAAATTTCATAAGTGCGGAAGAAACAGTCATTAGATTTATAGTGTACTTGTTACTTTAAAATCATGAAATGGGTACACATAAACACAAATGTGCTGAGTACACTATAAAATACATAAACTTACAGGGTTAATAAAACATATATGCTTGGAAAAACATGATATAATGGTAAGAAAGAAATAAGCAACATTGTCAACTTTCTTATTAACAAGAAAACATACTTTACATGCATTTCCAATATACTAAAAACATTTTATGTCAATTTGACCAACTTCCCAATAGAAGGGTTCATGAGGATACTTTGTTCCCTACCCCAAGAATTTAGGCAGGAAAACAAGGTTTGTAAAATGAACAAGTACAATTATTTTCAAGGTTTGTTCAACATATTTCAAGAAAAACGAACATACTACTCATAGGGAAGAAGTAGCTCGAACAAGCATATACAGTCAAACAATTCACTTACATACATACAAGCATGTTCAACACTACTTGTCTGGCCAATAGGAGGATAAAGCGTACCTTGAGTAGAGAACAAGATTAGCCATTGATTAGAAAAGAAAAACTAGTAACTTTGACTAGATCATGGAAACATAGTCAATCAATTGATCTTGAGTGTGACAACCCGCTATCACACAAACAACAAAATGTCACGCGAAAATGTGTGAAACTTCCATAAACTACATATTACCAAAAACACGGGTTAATTAAAACTGATTGCGGAAAGCAGATAAATAAAGGAACTATTGCATCCATATCCTTATCCTATAGGGAAACATGTTATATAAACATACATAAACCTTGATACGTGTCCATAGTTCATAGGATCCAGCTGTCACATAGGCACAAAGAGTTCACCACCTGCTTATATACAGAACAGGCCATACCAGGCCAACAACAGGATAAACAAGCTACATCAGCTATACATTGTGAAACATCATCAAAAACACCTCCAAGGACCTGAGAGTACAAGGATGACTCTAGGACTCTACTACAAAACAACCAAAATAGCAGCATATCCATCTCTTGCCTCCTACTATTCTTTTTTTTGTGAATGTAGGGTGTTACCTTTACTATTACAGCAAAACTGTAATTACAGGGGCGTAACTACAAGAAAAGAAAACAAAAAGCTGTACAGAAAAGATACTAACTATAGTAGCTAACTATATCCTTCTACTGAAGATCCCAGATTCTCTTACTGTCAGTATGGATCCCTCTAAAGATTCTCAAATTCCTCTCTTTCCAAATCAGATATATAACATAGCAGGCCGTGAATTTGTCCTTTCCATTCAGCTTCAACATATCTTCAAAAGACCTTAACACAATCAGATTGCTTCCGTCATTCCTTCAATAGGTCCACAGCTGAACAACATACTGATAATTGAAAAACATATGCCCCGCATTCTGGACATTATCCATGCATAAAGTGCACCTTGAGGCCATATGAAAACCCCTTCTTTGTAGATAATCAATAGTAGGAATTTTCCCTAGGAAGCATTTCCACAGGAGCACAGAAATTCTCCTAGGCACGCCAGTCCAGATCCATTTTCCCCAATTCACCTTAACATGCTTCTTTCTAACTATATCCCAATAGTCTTTCAGTTTACAGACCTGCTTATTATTGAGAGTAACATAATCATCCCTCAGGTACTGAAAGCTCGTACCCTTCAAGATATCTTCCAAAACATAGGATCCTCTGAACTTAGGGACTCTCCACTGTCCATCCTTAATGCAGACTTCAGCTCTGCAATTTATCCCTTTCCCTAATCTGAACACAAGATCGGAATTAACCAAATCTATCAATTTTTGTTTTCCTTTCAGCCAGGGATCCCTCCAAAATAGAAATTTTATTCCATTGCCCAAACACAAATTTGATTCATTAAGAAATACATCTCTTTGTTTGAGCATTCTCCTCTAGAGCCAAGATGAATTAACTCTGGGCACCACCGACCAAATCGATTCATTCTTGATGTACCTCCCATTGATCCATTTCACCCACAAACTCTCCTTTTCAGTAGCAATATCCCAAAGGTTTCTAATCAAACTTGCGCTGGCCCAATCATCAATCAGCCTGATACCAAGGCCACCGTCAATCTTAGGACGACAAATGGTCTCCCAAGCCACCGTATGCATATGCTTTTTCTCTTCAGAGTCATTCCACAAAAAATCCCTCATCATCTTTTCAAGCTCCTTAATCACTGATTTAGGTAACGGAAAGGCTGAGGACCAAAAAATACTATAAGCCGACAAAGTACAAATAATTAACTCAATCCTTACCGCTTGAGAAAGCAAATTTCACTTCCATGCTTCAATCTTCATCTTAACCCTGTCAATGATGGGGTGACACATACTTTTAGTCAACCTACCTGAGAAAAGAGGCACGCCCAAATAGCGAACAGGTAAGTCACTAACTGGGATATCCAGGATATTACCCAGGCTCTCATTACCACCTTTCTTACTTAAAAACAACTGACTTTTGCTGCTGTTGAGCTTGAGACCAGAGACCTTACTAAAAGTGTCCATAATTCTTTTAAAGCAACAAACATTACTCACATTAGATTCCAAGAAAAGCAGAAGATCATCGGCAAAGATGATATGAGAGATATTCACATCACCCGTCCTAATGGGCTTCAAAAGACCAGCATGAACTTCAGCATTAATGATAGCCGAAAACCCCTGCATAGCGATGACAAACAACAAAGGGGAAAGAGAATCCCCCTGTCTAACTCCATTTGTAGCCTCAAAACTATCAGTAGCACAACCATTAACCATCACCTTATAGGTAGCCGTATCGAAAATTTCTTGGATCCATCTTAACCAACAATCAGGGAAACCCATCTTTATCAGAAGAAAGATTATATAGTCTCTTATCACCGAATCATACGCCTTGCCCAAATCAGCTTTAATGCACATACTGTTCGACACACCAAAAGATCTAAGGATCTCATTCGCCAGAAGAATAGCATCCCCAATCTTTCTACCTTTTACAAAAGCAATTTGATTCAAATCAATAATCGAAGGCAACACCTCAGCCAAACGATTAGCAAGGATCTTCGCAATAACCTTGTAGATAACATTACAAACAGAAATCGGCCTAAAATTCTTCAAACTTAAAGCCCCAGGGACCTTTGGAATAAGAGTAATAGACGTGTTGTTACATTCTTTGAGAAGTCTCCCTGATTTAAAGAAATACAGAATAGCCGAGGAAACCACATCACCAATAGTGTCCCACATCACTTTAAAGAAGACCACATTATAACCATCAGGGCCAGGGGCCTTGTCTTCATTAAGACTCAGAAACAACTCCTCTACCTCCTTCTTAGTAACAATTGATCTAAGATGATCAAACTGTGTATCACTAATCTTAGGTAATGCCCAAAGCTCACTCCAAACAACTTCATCCCTCAGAGTGTTATTGAAAAGGCTGCAATAGAAGTTTCTAATATTATCCCGAATAATCTCAGAATCATATACCCTATTCCCCTGATCATCTTCCAGAACATTGATATTATTATACACTCTCCTTGTTTTCAAAGAAGCATAGAAGAAAGCACTATTCCTATCTCCAAGCTTAAGCCATTTAATTCTGCTTTTCTATCAAAGGAGATCTTCCTCATTATTTAGAGCTTTGATAACGTTATCTCTAAGAATAGCCATCCTTCTCTGCTTATCTTCATCAGTCGGATCATCATCAACCTCCCTCTGAAGCAAGAACAAATCATTTTCAAGCTCCCTAGCTTTAGATAGCAAATTACCAACAACATCTTTGTTCCATTTCCTCAGCGCACAAGTAACAGCATACAAACGTCTGTAAATACAGAACATAGGTGTCCCTTTAACCTCCATATCACTCCATGCTTCAGCAACCACCTGTTTAAACAAATCATGCTTCACCCACGCATTGATAAACCTAAAGGGAGATACACCTTTCTTCTTAAGACCAAGGCGAAGCATGAGGATCTTATGACCACTGACAATAGCGGGAAAAACCTCACCCCAACAACAAGGGAAAGCAGAGAGAAAGTTCACATCAGTGAAGATATGATCAATTTTTGAAAACATACTAACACCATGCCTGCTATGACTATCCCACGTGAAATAGAAATCCTTAGTATGTAATTTAATCAGATTAGAATCTGCAATGGCCTTATTAAACTCCTCCATGCTCCTATTTGAAGGTGGTTGTTTCCCCATCTTCTCCTTCATTAGACGAACAACATTGAAATCGCCTAGAGCACACCAATTTCTTGCGTTCAAACTACTGATATGAAGGAGAGAGTTCCACAAGAGAACACGATCCTCATCCGGATTAGCACCATAAACAGCAGTTAGATGAAACTTTATCAGATCACTTTCCACAACACAATGAATGCATTGTTCATTCTTAAACAACACAATGATTTCAATCTCCTTACTTACCCAAACAACCAGAATATGGGTATAGGAATAGTATTCTCCATTATCCAAAAACTTACCATTAGGCCAAATTCTACCCACAAAATTAGCAAGGTCATTCTTCTATAATCTGGATTCCAAGATCAAATATATATCTGCCTTGTTACGCCTAATCTCATCCTGAATGTGAGGTACTTTATTCCCCCCACCTCTCACATTCCAGGATAAAACACTAATGGGTTCAGTCATTGGGAGGAAGAGGAGGAGGTTCCCTATCCATTGCAGCCGCAGCCACCAATGTATCCATCTTCTCATTCATGATTTCACCATCATCGAAATTAGACAACGAAGAATACTTGTTCAATGATTCCAGAATATCTCTGACAACACTCTTAGTATTCCCTCTTGGAACAGATTTACTTTTCTTCTTATTCGTCTCCCATCCAGCTTTCGGGGTGACAACAGGAGTAGCCCCCTCCGAGCCGATCGTCCTCTATAGAGGCAACACCAATACATCATCTGCAATCATAACAGCCCTCATATCTTCCTCTGTTATCTTATCAACAACATCAATGAAAACATCGACTTCCTCCTCAACAATTGTCTTCTTAGGGACCCATTCCTTCTGCACCTTTTTCTTCGGACCTCTACCCTCTTGTATCTTCCGATCTTCACACAGAGAAGATTCATGCCCATATAAACCATAGGTCGAGCACTTTCTAGGCTCCCATTCGTACTCAAATTGAATGGTATCAATTAGACCATCATCACTAGCTATCTGCATTTCCTTAGGATATGAAAAGTCCGCCGAGATAACAACTTGAATCCTCACGTACTCCAGCCGTCCGAACTCAGAGGTTAATTTGTCAAGTCGCAGAGGCCGTCCAAGAACCGAGCCAATGTTGCTGAACATTTCTTCATCCCACAGTTCAAGCGGAAGGTTATAGATCTTCAACCAGATAGGAATGTCCATCAGCTTCATCTTCTCAAGCAGCTCACCTCTTTCCCACTTCTTTATGATCAGAGGTTTCCCAGCAACGAACCATGGCCCCCCATCCACCGTCGTGAAGAGGTCATCGTCATTTTCAAACATAACAATGAAAAATCCTCTGCCTCTCGATCTAACTTCAAAGGAACGTTTGGCTTCCAAATCATAAATAGATGCTTTGCTAACGCCGGCCAATGTGGCTTTAGTCCGATAACATAACCTGCAGCTGTTCTACTCCACCTTGCTAGATTTCTTTCCGCTATATCTTTAGGGTAGACCAGTTTCTGACTTTTGCTGCTGTTGAGCTTGAGACCAGAGACCTTACTAAAAGTTTCCATAATCCGTTTAAAGCAACAAGCATTACTCACATTAGATTCCAAGAAAAGGAGAAGATCATCGACAAAGATGATATGAGAAATATTCACATCACCCGTCCTAATGGGCTTCAAAAGACCAGCACGAACTTCAACATTAATGATAGACGAAAACCCCTGCATAGCGATGACAAATAAACAACAATGGGGAAAGAGGATCCGCCTTTCTAACTCCATTTGTAGCCTCAAAACTATCAGTAGCACAACCATTAGCCATCACCTTATAGGTAGCCGTATCGAAAATTTCTTGGATCCATCTTAACCAACAATCAGGGAAACCCATCTTTATCAGAAGAAAGATTATATAGTCTCTTCTCACCGACTCATACGCCTTGCCCAAATCAGCTTTAATGCACATACTGTTTGACACACCAAAAGAGCTAAGGATCTCATTCGCCAGAAGAATAGCATCCCCAATCTTTCTACCTTTTACAAAAGAAATTTTATTCAAATCAATAATCGAAGGCAACACCTCAGCCAAACGATTAGCAAGGATCTTCGCAATAACCTTGTAGATAACATTACAAATAGAAATCGGCCTAAAATTCTTCAAACTTACAGCCCCAGGGACCTTTGGAATAAGAGTAATAGACGTGCTATTACATTCTTTGAGAAGTGTCCCTAATTTAAAGAAATACAGAATAGCCGAGGAAACCTCATCACCAATAGTGTCCCACATCACTTTAAAGAAGACCGCATTATAACCATCAGGGCCAGGGGCCTTGTCTTCATTAAGACTCAGAAACAGCTCCTCTACCTCCTTCTTAGTAACAATTGATCTAAGATGATCAAACTGTGTATCACTAATCTTAGGTAATGCCCAAAGCTCACTCCAGACAACTTCATCCCTCAGAGTGTTATTGAAAAGGCTGCAATAGAAGTTTCTAATATTATCCCGAATAATCTCAGCATCATATACCCTATTCCCCTGATCATCTTCCAGAACATTGATATTATTATACACTCTCCTTGTTTTCAAAGAAGCATAGAAGAAAGCACTATTCCTATCTCCAAGCTTAATCCATTTAATTCTTCTTTTCTGCCGAAGGAGATCTTCCTCATTATTTAGATCTTTGATAACGTTATCTCTATGAATAGCCATCCTTCTCTGCTTATCTTCATCAGTCAGATCATCATCAACCTCCCTCTAAAGCAAGAACAAATCATTTTCAAGATCCCTAGCTTTAGATAGCAAATTACCAACAAAATCTTTGTTCCATTTCCTCAGCGCACAAGTAACAACATACAAACGTCTGTAAATACAGAACATAGGTGTCCCTTTAACCTCCGTATCACTCCATGCTTCAGCAACCACCTGTTTAAACGAATCATGCTTCACCCACGCATTGATAAACCTAAAGGGAGATACACCTTTCTTCTTCAGACCAAGGAGAAGCATGAGGATCTTATGATCACTGACAATAGCGGGCAAAACCTCACCCCAACAGCAAGGGATAGCAGAGAGAAAGTTCACATCAGTGAAGATACGATCAATTTTTGAAAACGTACTAACACCATGCCTTCTATGACTATCCCACGTGAAATAGAAACCCTTAGTATGTAATTCAATCAGATTAGAATTTGCAATGGCCTTATTAAACTCCTCCATGCTCATGTTTGAAGGTGGTTGCTTCCCCATCTTCTCCTTCATTAGACAAACAACATTGAAATTGCCTAGAGCACACCAATTTCTTGGGTTCAAACTACTGATATGAAGAAGAGAGTTCCACAAGCGAACACGATCCTCATCCGGATTAGCACCATAAACAGTAGTTAGATGAAACTTTATCAGATCACTTTCCACAACACAGTGAATGCATTGTTCATTCTTAAACAACACACTGATTTCAATCTCCTTACTTACCCAAACAACCAGAATACGGGTATAGGAATAGTATTCTCCATTATCCACAAACTTACCATTAGGCCAGATTCTACCCACAAAATTAGCCAGGTCATTCTTCTGTAATCTGGATTCCAAGATCACATATATATCCGCCTGGTTACGCCTAATCTCATCCTGAATGTGAGGTACTTTATTCCCCCCACCTCTCACATTCCAGGATAAAACACTAATGGGTTCAGTCATTGGGAGGAAGAGGAGGAGGTTCCGTATCCATTGCAGCCGCATCCACCAATGTATCCATCTTCTCATTCATGATTTCACCATCATCGAAATTAGACAACGGAGAATACTTGTTCAATGATTCCGGAATATCTCTGACAGCACTCTTAGTATTCCCTCTTGGAACAGATTTACTTTTCTTCTTAATCGTCTCCCATCCAGCTTCCGGGGTGACAACAGGAGTAGCCCCCTCCGAGCCGATCGTCCTCTGCAGAGGCAACACCGATACATCATCTGCAATCATAACAGCCCTTGTATCTTCCTTTGTTATCTTATCAACAACATCAATGAAAACATCGGCTTCCTCCTGAACAATTGTCTTCTTAGGGACCCATTCCTTCTGTACCTTTTTCTTCGGACCTCTACCCTCTTGTATATTTCGATCTTCACACAGAGAAGATTCATGCCCATATAAACCACAGGTCGAGCACTTGCTAGGCTCCCATTCGTACTCAAACTGAATGGTATCAATAAGACCATCATCACTAGCTATCTGCATTTCCTTAGGATATGAAAAGTCCTCCGAGATAACAACCTGAATCCTCGCGTACTCCAGCTATCCGAACTCAGAGGTTAATTTTTCAGGTCGCAGAGGCCGTCCAAGAACCGAGCCAATGTTGCTGAACATTTCTTAATCCCACAGTTCAAGCGGAAGGTTATAGATCTTCAACCAGATAGGAATGTCCGTCAGCTTCATCTTCTCAAGCGGCTCACCTCTTTCCCACTTCTTTATGATTAGAGGTTTCCCAGCAACGAACCATGGCCCCCCATCCACCGCCGTGAAGAGGTCATTGTCATTTTCAACCATAAAAATGAAAAATCCTCTGCCTCTCGATCTAACTTCAATGGAACCTTTGGCCTTCCAAATCATAGATAGATGCTTTGCCAATGCCGGCCAATGTGGCTTTAGTCCGATAACATAACCTGTAGCTGTTCTACTCCACCTTGCTAGATTTCTTTCCGCTATAGCTTTAGGGTAGACCCGTTTCTGACTTTTGCTGATGTTGAGCTTGAGACCAGAGACCTTACTAAAAGTTTCCATATTCCGTTTAAACCAACAAGCATTACTCACATTAGATTCCAAGAAAAGCAGAAGATCATCGACAAAATGATATGAGAGATATTCACATCACCCGTCCTAATGGGCTTCAAAAGACCAGCACGAACTTCAACATTAATGATAGCCAAAAACCCCTGCATAGCGATGACAAACAACAAAGGGGAAATAGGATCCCCCTTTCTAACTCCATTTGTAGCCTCAAAACTATCAGTAGCACAGCCATTAACCATCACCTTATAGGTAGCCGTATCGAAAATTTCTTGGATCCATCTTAACCAACAATCAGGGAAACCCATCTTTATCAGAAGAAAGATTATATAGTCTCTTCTCACCGAATCATACGCCTTGGCCAAATCCGCTTTAATGCACATACTGTTTGACACACCAAAAGAGCTCAGGATCTCATTCGCCAGAAGAATAGCATCCCCAATCTTTCTACCTTTTACAAAAGTAATTTCATTCAAATCAATAATCTAAGGCAACACCTCAGCCAAACGATTAGCAAGGATCTTCGAAATAACCTTGTAGATAACATTACAAACAGAAATCGGCCTAAAATTCTTCAAACTTACAGCCCCAGGCAACTTTAGAATAAGAGTAATAGACGTGTTGTTACATTCTTTGAGAAGTCTCCCTGGTTTAAAGAAATACAGAAGAGCCGAGGAAACCTCATCACCAATAGTGTCCCACATCACTTTAAAGAAGACCGCATTATAACCATCAGGGCCAGGGGCCTTGTCTTCATTAAGACTCAGAAACACCTCCTCTACCTCCTTCTTAGTAATAATTGATCTAAGATGATCAAACTGTGTATCACTAATCTTAGGTAATGCCCAAAGCTCACTCCAGACAACTTCATCCCTCAGAGTGTTATTGAAAAGGCTGCAATAGAAGTTTCTAATATTATCCCGAATAATCTCAGCATCATATACCCTATTCCCCTGATCATCTTCCAAAAAATTGATATTATCATACACTCTCCTTGTTTTCAAAGAAGCATAGAAGAAATCACTATTCCTATCTCCAAGCTTAAGCCATTTAATTCTTCTTTTCTGCCGAAGGAGATCTTCCTCATTATTTAGAGCTTTGATAACGTTATCTCTAAGAATAGCCATCCTTCTCTGCTTATCTTCATCAGTCGGATCATCATCAACCTCCCTCTAAAGTAAGAACAAATCATTTTCAAGATCCCTAGCTTTAGATAGCAAATTACCAACAACATCTTTGTTCCATTTCCTCAGCGCACAAGTAACAACATACAAACGTCTGTAAATACAGAACATAGGTGTCCCTTTAATCTCCGTATCACTCCATGCTTCAGCAACCACCTGTTTAAACGAATCATGCTTCACCCACGCATTGATAAACCTAAAGGGAGATACACCTTTCTTCTTCAGACCAAGGCGAAGCATGAGGATCTTATGATCACTGACAATAGCGGGCAAAACCTCACCCCAACAGCAAGGGAAAGAAGAGAGAAAGTTCACATCAGTGAAGATACGATCAATTTTTGAAAATGTACTAACACCATGCCTGCTATGACTATCCCACGTGAAATAGAAACCCTTAGTATGTAATTCAATCAGATTAGAATTTGCAATGGCCTTATTAAACTCCTCATTCTCCTGTTTGAAGGTAGTTGCTTCCCCATCTTCTCCTTCATTAGACGAACATCATTGAAATCGCCTAGAGCACACCAATTTCTTGGGTTCAAACTACTGATATGAAGAAGAGAGTTCCACAAACGAACACGATCCTCATCCGGATTAGCACCATAAACAGCAGTTAGATGAAACTTTATCAGATCACTTTCCACAACACAATGAATGCATTGTTCATTCTTAAACAACACACTGATTTCAATCTCCTTACTTACCCAAACAACCAGAATATGGATATAGGAATAGTATTCTCCATTATCCAGAAACTTACCATTAGGCCAGAGTCTACCCACAAAATTAGCAAGGTCATTCTTCTGTAATCTGGATTCCAAGATCACATATATATCCACCTTGTTACGCCTAATCTCATCCTAAATGTGAGGTACTTTATTCCCCCCACCTCTCACATTCCAGGATAAAACACTAATGGGTTTAGTCATTGGGAGGAAGAGGAGGAGGTTCCCTATCCATTGCAGCCGCAGCCACCAATGTATCCATCTTCTCATTCATGATTTCACCATCATCAAAATTAGACAACAGAGAATACTTGTTCAATGATTCCGGAATATCTCTGACAGCACTCTTAGTATTCCCTCTTGGAACAGATTTACTTTTCTTCTTAATCGTCTCCCATCCAGGTTCCGGGGTGACAACATGAGTAGCCCCCTCTGAGCCGATCGTCCTCTGCAGAGGCAACACCGATACATCATCTGCAATCATAACAACCCTCATATCTTCCTCTGTTATCTTATCAACAACATCAATGAAAACATCGACTTCCTCCTCAACAATTGTCTTCTTAGGGACCCATTCCTTCTGCACCTTTTTCTTTGGACCTCTACCCTCTTGTATCTTCCGTTCTTCACACAGAGAAGATTCATGCCCATATAAACCACAGGTCGAGCACTTTCTAGGCTCCCATTTGTACTCAAACTGAATGGTATCAATAAGACCATCATCACTAGCTATCTGCATTTCCTTAGGATATGAAAAGTCCGCCGAGATAACAACCTGAATCCTCGCGTACTCCAGCCGTCCGAACTTAGAGGTTAATTTGTCAGGTCGCAGAGGCCGTCCAAGAACCGAGCCAATGTTGCTGAACATTTCTTCATCCCACAGTTCAAGCGGAAGGTTATAGATCTTCAACCAGATAGGAATGTCCGTCAGCTTCATCTTCTCAAGTGTCTCACCTCTTTCCCACTTCTTTATGATCATAGGTTTCCCAGCAACGAACCATGGCCCCCATTCACCGCCGTGAAGAGGTCATCGTCGTTTTCAAACATAACAATGAAAAATCCTCTGCCTCTCAATCTAACTTCAATGGAACGTTTGGCCTTCCAAATCATAGATAGATGCTTTGCCAACGCCGACCAATGTTTCTTTAGTCCGATAACATAACCTACAGCTGTTCTACTCCACTTTGCTAGATTTCTTTCGGCTATAGCTTTAGGGTAGACCAGTTTCTCGTATGTCAGCTTCACTTCCTTCTTGTGTAGGAGGATCGGGCCTGCAACTTTCTTCTCCTTAAAAAGACCAGACCAGTCAAGAGGTTCCTTCGACACCGCAAACCGCGTCATGACTACATTCCCTTTCCGATGTCTTAGATCTGGATCGGATCTCCCTGAATCTGGAGGGTCAAACGCCACCGTCGCCTTGGCCGTCGCCCCCTCACTCGCTCCTTCAGACTCACCGTTGCCTCCTACTATTTTTCCTGCTACTCAAACCCCGCATATTCAACAATATGCGCTCCGGGTTAACCCACAGGAGAACCCGTTTCACCATCATCAGCTACTGACGATGATCGATCTATGGCCAGGGAAAACTACATGAAAGGTTCATCTGTAATTAATTAATATATTTTAAGCGGATTGCCAGATTCAACCAAGTTATGTAACATGTAAACTAAAGCACAAGTAAACAATATAGATCTTATTATCATGTGTTACATTGTCACTCTTATTCTCAAAGCCATCAAAATCATCCTGATCCATCACAAGGATCCAACATCACATGTTACCACTGGGCCTCTTGCCAATCATCAAGATCCATCTCAAGGATCAACATTATTGGGACTCAATCCCATCATCAAGGAACGCATTGCAATTCCATGGGTAACACCCATCATATATCACTAGGTTCATCATAACACTTGATGTTCAACATCATATCACTATTATGCCATTACCATGGCCTCATTATACAAATGTCTCCTGCATGGTTAGTGAAATCACAAAGGAGCAATGATACTTGTACAAGGAACATTTACAACTCTTTACTTTATTATGAGAGTCAACCATGCAACATAGATGAGTATCAAAGCATAGCATTCTTATATATATATATATATATGTATATATATATATATATATATATATATATATATATATATATATATATATATATATATATATATATATATATATATATATATATATATATATATATATATATATATCAAAGCATAACATCCTCATGTATCAAAGAACAACAAGCATTAGGGTTACCAACCGAACACAAGGTACAACCCTCACTATAGGTGTATCGGGTAAGGGACAACCCTCACCAAAAGCATCTCGGGTAAGGAATAGCCTCACCAAAGGCACAACTTCTCTCACCAAAGAGTATGATGCCCATCACTATATCTGTTAAGCATGCAACTCTTCACCACCTACTGTATCAGCCAGCACCCATCTATGGCTACAACCATATCGGCCGACCACTGTTACATTGGTATCAGGCAACACACAACCTATGACACCCAAGGCAGCAAACCCTATCATCCACTTCGTATCGCCCAAGCCAATAAGGCACTATGCCGAACAGCACCACAAGCAAGCTGATAATGAGCAACACTTCCTCAAGTGCAACGCCCAAAACATCATGTTGGGCAATAACCGAGAACTAACATGTAACGCTCAAACGCACAATGTCATATCAGGCAGAACCAAAACGTGTAACAATGTGTCATGCTACCTATATCAAGCAACGTCCCGAGATGGGCAACCTTGTGCCAGTCAATGTCTCACAGCAACGCATCACAACAGGCAACACCCATACTGCCTGACACAACAACACAACAACCACCTACTGTATCGCCCAAGGGATACAAGCCTCATAACACCCAACCTCATGCTACTACTGATCATCAACCAGTAGCTTGGTCATCACACCATAGGCATATCGCCCAAAGGTTCTAGGGTACCAGGCAACACTCTCAAGGATCAAAATGGTCAACAGACCTCAAGGTACTATCTTCCATATTGGTAAGCACTATATCTCTCAACCACATATCTTACAACAACACATCTTGGGTAAGGACTCATATCGATCAAAGAGGTCAACACCCATCTAACATATCATCCAAGATCAACCCTAGGAGGGGGATATCGATCAAAGATCCAAAGGTCATGATGAGTTGGTCATCATCATCCTCAAGACCACCACTAAGAAACCCTAATAGATCAAGAGAATTGGCTCACCTCTCAACAACTAAGAGAGAGGGGTTTTGTACAACTTCAAACACATATCGGGCATCAAGGTGGGTCATCATCATAATAGACAACCCACCAACCTCAACTAGGTCAAGACCAACTAAAGGCTCACCTCTCAAGTCCATGGTAAGAGAGGGGTGTTGCCCAAGCAACTAGAGTGTAGACTCACCTCTCAACGACTAAGCGAGAGAGGGGTTTTCCTACACCACTAGAGCTCAAGCTCACCTCTCAAAACCAAAGGGATAGAAAGGAGTTTTGCCCCAAGAACACACCACACAGATGGATGTTAAAACCACATTCCTTAATAGGAATAATTATGAGGATGTGTGCATGACACAACATAAAGGTTTTATAAAGTCAATAATGTAAATAAAGTCTGTAATCTACAAAGGTCAATCTGTAGATTGAAGCAAGTATCTCATAGTTGGAATCTTTGTATTGGCATGATAGTCAAAGAGTCTAACTTTAGTCAAAATGAAGATAAAATATGTGAATACAAAAGGTTAGTGGGGGAATATTTACTTTCCACATAACGATGGGGAATGATGCTCGTATCCTGCAAATATTAAAACTTGACTAGGAAGCACCTTCTCTAAGAAGGGATAGGTGAATCATCCTATATCTTAGGAATTAAAAATATATAGATATAAATCTAGAAAGATTCCTAGCCTAAGTGAGAGAACATGGCTTAGCAAGATGTTGAAGGACTAAGAATAGAGTACTCAATGAGAAAAATTTGTCCATGTCTCATGGAATTAATCTCTCAAGATCTTCGTATCCCAATTCTTGTGAAGAATGGGAATACATGAGTAAGATGCCAATTGCATATGCAATGATATATATTCATCTCATTGTCTTGTATGCACTGGACATGATGAGTGAATATCAGTCAGATCCCAGTGAAAGTCACTAGACTACCATAAAGAACATCCTTATGTACTTGAGAAGCACTGAAAGGACCAATTCCTTGGTTATGGTAATAAGAAAGAGTAGGGAGTATAGGGTTACACTGATGCAAACCTCAAAAATTAACGATCACAATATAAATGTGTGTTTGACCTTAAAACAAGAACTATAAGATGGAAAAATTATGAGCAAGAGATGTTTCTAATTCTACAATAGAAGTTGAGCACCTTGTTGTTTTGGAAACAACAAAGGATATTGTATGGATGAAGAAGTTCATGTAGATGAACTTATGCAAGGTTCCAACCATTGATCAACAATAGAAATATTGTGACAATAATGGAGCTACTGAATAGGCAAGGATTATTAGAAAGCATACTACAGAAATTCCATCTCATGTGATAAGTTGTACAATAATGAGATGTGAAAATTTACAAAATACTGACTAGAAGCAAAAGTGGATAACCCACTATAAAAGTTCTTGCATAGTAGAAACATGATGGACATGTTAAAGATCACTTGGAATAAGATTCATAAGTGATTGGCTCTAAGTGCAAGTGGGAGTTTGTTGGTATGTATGCCCAAAGAGCCAATCATATAATGATTGTATTGGAGCATCATATACCTAATTTGATAATTATAATAATTTTGTCTATTATGTTTGTCTCAATCCATATGATTGATAACATGATATTTTGTGAACTTTTTACAAGTATTTTATTTCCATGTTGACATCCCTAGTATGGATCGTCCTATCTATTTTAATGTCTTTGAACAAAATTTGTTTTAATTTAATATCCTTTCTCACTCCATGAAGACTCATAATAGGTCACAATCATGACATCATCTTGACTGAAATGGTCCATGGATGTTATGTCCAACACAGATCTAATGATCGACAATCCTTCACCACGACCGCGACTGAACATCAAGAGTCATAGCATTTCCCAACCGCGACATCATTCCCGATTGAGAAGAGATGTCGTGGCTGTGTTACATGATTTCAATTGAGTGGAGATGTCATGATCGTTACCAAGGTCGTGACCGTTACAAAATAAGTAACTCCAACAGAGTCACGACCGATGATAGTCTTCATGACCGATGACATTCGTCGTAACCAAGGCATCACCTCGACCACGACTGAGACATAGTCACGACTGTGAAAGACTCTATGACTGTGACAATGGTCTCGGTCGATACATGAGTATCAATCACTACCGAAATGTAAGTCGGTGGGAAACACCTATAAATAGGATTCGATTTCTCACATACAGGGGGGAGATCATCAAAAGTGACAAATAGTTGCCCAACTCTAGAGCCATCCTTGTTCACCTCCATTGGTCTTGGATCACCAAAGATGAAAGTTTGAGGAGAGATAAGATCTACCATCCTCTAGTTTGAGAGAAGGAGTTGTCATCTTCCATTCCAACACTAGATCTAGATCTCAAGAAGTATTGTTAGTGTATCACCTCCTTCCTTCTTTAGATCTATCATCTTCATCACACTGTACCTCCCCCTCTTTGTTTGTCTTAATGATCTACACTTTTTTAGCGTCATTATGCTGCCTGTTAACATGAGTGGCTAAACATCTTACTTGGGTTTGGAGTAGCCACTAAGGCTCTCCCAACATGTATATACTTACATCTTTTTGAATATATAATCTTATCAATGGTTATCTCCATACTCTTGTTCTTAAATGCTTCTCTTGCTGGATTAGATACAATTTTGTGATGTATGATTATTAATGTCTCGAAGGAGTAGTATTAATTTCATCTAAGTGTTATGGAGTTGCATGAATGCATGAAAATGTTGGGATGCTAAAGCTAATGATCATATGGTTTGCTGTGTGATTGTTTGTTTGCCTTCTCAAGAGAAAGACAACCTTATAATCTAGATCTATCCTAAGATCGAGAGGAGGGAATCAACATATATGATGATTGGTTGTAGTCTTGCTAAGGGTGTGGAAAGGGGTGTGAGTATCAAATGTTGGTGGGATACCTTAGTAGGTGAAATCCAATCCAAGTTCCCATCCATACCTTGGTTACATCTTTCTTGTTTGATCTAATTCTCTTGTTTTGTTTTCTTAACTTTTCTTTGTTTGGAGTAACACTGTTCTATATAAGAAACACCATCTTAATGTACACCATCATTTGATGTATTTGAGTCTAAGACTCCTCGTTCCTAACACTTACCAACCTTGTCCATGGGGTTCGACCCCTATCTACTAAAGAGGACCCCGTATAATAGTTGTGGGGGGCTGAGTGCCAGGTTATAAAGCTAAGAGTCTGACTACTCTAGATCAGCTCTATTTTGGATGTGTGATTTAGGCCGGTCACTTTTTGATGCCATTTCTGGGGACAAGGCAAAATGGTATTGTTCATAACTCGAGTCTACCCATAATACACCTGTGCCTAAAGCATAGTAATAAGCTTGACTACACAAACCACTAAATCTACCATTTCTAAAAGTTCTTATAACACTTTGTTTTACACGTCCAGTTTTATAACTTGACTATGCGAACTATTTAGGTAGCTTGAAGAGAGGCAGATTATGACCCTCAACTCTCTCGCCTCTCACATCAACATGCTACCTCGTAGAGAATATGGGATTTGTAGAGAAGAAACAAAGAACCTGCTAAGTTGTGGCTGACCTTTCCATTTCCAAATCTTAGTCTCTTGCACACAGGCAGCAAGGAGATGTTGTTGCTGGATGTCAGGTCTTCCGGTGGAAAATCCATTCCCCCCCAGAATCATTTCGTGCTTCTGGTAGAAGATTTCCAAAATTCAGAATGCAAGAGTCCAACATAATCCACCAACTTTGGAGGGTGTTTCAACTTTGGAACATTTGTCCATGGGAGCGGATGACACACTGGCCTTGGGACCCACTTAGTTACAATCAAAAGGGACATTCCTTGTTACAGATGTCATCCAAGATGAAGTGGCGGGGGGTCACATACTTGGCACTGATACGGTGCTCATCGAGGTCTATATGGAGGGAACTAGTCAGACCAATCCCTAGATCATAGGAGGAGGGAGTTCAGATAGTGAAGTGGAGGAATGCCCACTCTTCATGGAGGAGGAACTGCTGAACACAGTCTGTCCATATACACTGGGCGCAACTATCACCCCGGTGTATGCTACCACCATTTCCACTATTCCGTTCACTCTGGACAAAGGTGAGTCAGATGATCCTCTGGTTCACTCTCATGTGGAAGTTATGGGGCTTGATCGCCCGGATTCCACTGACTACACATCCAATGAATCTGTTGAGGAGGGCAAGAGTACAATGAAGACCCAAAAAAACTCCTAAACACAAGATGGTTGAACTCAAATCCAAGATGGGTCCTTCCACAAAGAACTATGTTGGTGTTGTTGACACCGTGTTGGGGGATATGGAGGCTAGGAAGGAAAAGAGGAGGAGGGTGTGCGAGCACAGAGAGAACAAGGCGCATGAGCATGGGGCGAGCAAAATAGAAAATAATTGGTACCACGCGACCAATTATAACACGACCAAGGTTTCCAAATGACACTTCTCGCATGGAATGTGAGAGGTGGGGTAGAATCTTACCGCCAAGGTGAGATTAGAATAGTTATCCATGAAACAAACTCCTCTCTTGCTACTATCATGGAGACACGCATCATGAGGGGCAACATTGCTACGGTAAAGATGTTTTTCCCTACTGGTTGGAAATCCTTTTCTAATCATGAATAGGTGGATGGAGGATGCATCTGTTGGGGTTTTGGTCCCAAGGTTTGGGAGATAGAGGTTCTCAACTCTACTCCTCAGACGATCACCGCACATTGTCATAACAAGGGAGGAGAAGACTTATCCATCACTTCCTTGTATGGATACACAAGGACAAGGGAGGGCAGTGAGTTATGGTCCAAGCTAAATGATCTATCCAATCTAGAGAGCGGACCATGGATCTTGATGGGGGACTTCAACTGCACATGCTTCACATGGGAAAAGAAAGGAGGACGTGAACGAGGTCTAAGAGCAATCATGGACTTCAACGACGCACTGGCTACCTCTAGCCTGATGGAACTCCCTATGCAAGGGGGGACATCACCTAGACCTACCTTCAAGATGAAGATGGGAGGATCACATGCAAGCTTGATCGGGTGCTAGACAATGACAATTTCATGCATCTCTTCGGTGATGTGGTGGTCACCTTGGCATTTTCTGCGGCGATCAGTGATCATTTCGTGTTGGTTACACACCTGCTTGGTGGCTCGATGACACATAAGAAGAAACCATTCCGCTTGCTCAACTATTGGCTTGAGTGGGACGGGTATGAGGTAGTGCTCAAGGAGGGATGGGAGTTGCAGGTTGAAGGCAACCCCATGTTTGTCATGGCTAAGAAGCTCCAGCATACCAAGAAGTGCATTATGAAGTGGGCGGCCAACAAGTGCAACATTATTAAACTCAAAAGAGATGCTCTCCGGGAGTTTGACAATGTCAGCAAGGAGCTACAACAGCAGTCGATGAACCAAAGCCTCATTGATGAGGAACGGGCCTTGTGTGCATGGCTGGATGCGCTGGAAAAGGAAGAGTAGTGCTACATCTACCAAAGAAGCCACACAAAATGGATCACTGATGTCGAATGCAATACCTCTTTCTACCAAGGAGCGGTTAATAGGAAAGTGACCAGGGATACTATCCATGAACTCATTTCGGAAGACGGCCAAAGGGTGAGCGTCCACGACGCCCTGTGCACGGAAGTTGTGTAATTCTTAATGGATCTATACAATGGACAACAACGTGCACACCCACACAACACGATGAAACCATCGCAAGTGCTCACAAATGCACAAAAGAGGAACCTTTGTGCTAAGATCTCTCCTCTATAAGTAAAGGAGGTTCTTTGGTCTATAGGACCAGATAAATCCCCTGGCTCAGATGGTTTCAATGCCAGATGGTATATGGACGCTTGGTCGGTTATCTACAATGATGTGTACAATGCCATAGCGTGGCTCGCGGATGGATGGAGTGTTATATGGGAATGTAACCATGATTTTCTAGATCTTATTCCAAAGACGACAATGGCCTCTACTATGAGGGACTTCCGGCCCCTTGCTTGCTATGGTGTGCTGTACAAGATCTGAGTGAAGCTCTTAGTTGTGAGACTCAAGGTGGTGCTACCCACTCTTGTTTCCCAAAATCAAGGGGCATTCATACCTAGTAGGAAAAAGATGATTGTGTCCAGCTCACAGGTAGTTCCTACATGGTTTTGAACTAAAAAGGGATAAACCGAAGGTGTGCATTAAACTTGATATTTCTAAGGCATACGATCACGTATCCTGTAAGAGCCTTTGGGAACTACTAGATGAGTACAACTTCCCACACATGTGGATTCAGTGGATCTAGGAGTGCACACAATATGATTCCTTCTTGGTGTGGGTCAATGGCCAACCAAGCAGGTTGTTCACGAGCAATAGGGGTTTAAGGTTGGGCGACCCGCTTTCACCACTGCTCTTCACCCTTGTCATGGAACAACTTATGTTAATCTTGGAAGAGATGGAGGGATGAGGCAGGTTGAAGTCATTCAAGGTGAGAGGCACGCCTACGCTGTCCCACTTAACTTTCGCTGATGACGTCCTCATATTTCTAGATGGGTCGGTCAACCATTTGCGAGCTGCTAAAGAGGGCCTAGAGAAGTTTGCATCTATCACCGGCCTGCATGCCAACCCTTCTAAATCGAGGGTGTTCCTCTCAAAGGTGGCAAGACATATGGGTGAGCTACTATCCTCAATGATCGGTATGCCCATCCATGATCTTCCATGCACCTATCTGGGATTTCCACTTACGGCTAGCACAATATATGCTAGGCATTACGGCACATGCATAGATAGGGTCAGGGCGATGATCGACATGTGGCCAATCAATCACATGTCCTTTTCTGGCAGAGTGATCCTCACATGAGAAAATATCATGGGCCTCCTTACGTTTTGGGTAATGCAAATCCATGTACCGAGCATCGTCATTGATATACTCTAGACAATAGCCAGCCACTTTCTTTGGGGTGGTAAGATGCATACCATCTCGTGGGAGAAGATGGCTTTCCCAATTGTAGAAGGTGTATTGGGTCTTAAAAACTTTCAAGACATGGCCAAATGGGCCACAAGGAAGAAGGTGGACAGGTTCCTTACTAACACCGATTCGGTCTGGACGAGGTGGATGAGGAGACGATATGGGCGCTCCTTGGACCTACAATACTCAATGAGACAAGGATTCTCTTGTACTTGGAGAAGAATGGTGGAGGAGTATAGAGAATGTCAATCCTTGTATACTCAAAATGAATGGGGTGTACATTCGTGCATAGATGACTTCCCCGACTTCTGGGAGGCGGTTCGCCCGCGCATGTCCGAATGCCCTTTCTCATCGACACTATGACATGCACACTACATTCCTCGATGGGCGATCATTGTCCATAAGGTGCACAACAAGGGCCTTCTCACGGGTAATCGGGTGGCGAGATGGAACCTGGAATATGCTACTACATGCTCGCTTTGCAATGCAAGGGAAGAATCGGCCGCAAACCTATTCTTCCAGTGCCCATACATGTCTGCGGTGTGGACAACACTCACAAGAGGAAAGCCTAATGCAATGGAGCTCAACGTGCATGAACCAGAACATGATCAGTACGTGGCACGACGCACCCACAAGGGACTTGTACTTCCTTGTCTTGGCGGCTGGTACCTATTTCACATGGATGGAGAGGAATAAGAGGAGACATGGGGAACAAGGAATGTCTAGTGCTATGTTGGCAGCTCTGGTCAGGAGGTCTGTGCAGAATGTGCTCTTCGCACATACTACATGGAGGGAGGGACTCCCACGTGGCCTCCTACATGCTTCAGATGTCCATTGAGGAGAAGGACCCGAATGGCACATTGTTGGCTGATGTTGCATCGCATAATGAAGCTACAACATCCAGACCAACTTGTCTACATGCACGGGGTCACCTGTTCATGCCAGGATGGGACCAAACCGAATAGGCTCGCACCCATCTTTCTCTTTTTGGCTTGTTACTGAGTAGTGTTTTGTGACTGGGCAGCCGCATGTGGCGTGACTCAGAGGTCTAGTATGTTTCACATATTTTGTTTGGTACTCTTGTACATCTCACCGCTCTTGGATACCAGTTGCACTGAAAGACCCTGGGTCGGATAGGCACAATATACATGAGAGGCTGAGTTTAGGCCTAAGGGCTTTGTTTGGTTTTGTTTCCACTTTGTAAACAAACTCTGTATGAGCACTTTGTGCCAAATGCTAGGGATTTCCTAAGTCCTTCATCGAATAAATTACCCAATATTTGTGAAGAAGAAAGTGAGGAGCGTCACTCAGATGGTCAACATTGTGAGGACAAAACATGTGAAAAGGAGAGACACCACCGTGAGCTCCACCACCACAACAACAAAAGACACAGAAGGAATCATCATGATTGTGAACGTGACAACCATAACAATGAGGAAGAAGATGATGAAGAAGATAAGATGCCTAGAGGGTTGGCTGCAACTAGAGCTAATGAATCAAGATGCCCAATCGTTATCCAATGATTTGATGTAGATAATTTTGAGATGAAACCTATAGTCATCTCAATGATCCAGAACAAGACTTTCATAGGGAATTCAAAGAATGAGAATTATTACCATCATCTTGACGCCTTCAAAAATATCTGTGTCACTATCAAGATGACGGGAGTGCCTCAAGAAGTTATATACTATAAGGGATTCATCTTCTCTCTAGAGCATAAAGTTCTATCCCGATATGTTAACCTACCTCACCAATTCATTGATGGATGGAGAACTCTTCCTGATGCTTTCATTACTAAGTTCCACCCCATTGAGAAAACTATTCGAAATAGGCAAAAGATCACTTCCTTCATGAAAAAACCTACAAAAAACCTTCACGTAGCATGGGAACAATTCCAAGAGTATAAAAGGGATTGTCCTCATTACAACTATTGCAAAGGTTTTCTCGTGAAAACAATTTACAATGGGATAACTCCCATGGAGCGGACTTCGCTAAATGTTGTCGCTGGAGTGATTTTCTTGGAAAGAAGCTAGTAGAACTATGAAATTCATAGATAAAATGGCTGCACTGCATGCATACATGGACTAAGAGAGAAGCGATAGGGACATCGCCGAGAAGGCTACCTCTTAAGGACCTTCTGTCGAGGCTAAGTCTCTGGACACTATCACGGCCCAAATTCAAAAGATACCTACAAATGTCGAACTACTAAAAGATTCTAAGGGAAAGGGAAAGAAACCAGTTGAAAAGGTTATGAAATGTTTCACATGCGGTGAAGGATGCCATGAAATCGATAACTACATCTGCACGCGACCAGAAGATAGTGAAGAAAGCGAAACTAGGGAAGAGACAGAGAACGTCTCATATGTGAATTTCAAAAGGTGAGACCATCCCAGCTTCAATTATGGAAACAAAGATGCTGCTAAGAATTCCCATCAACTGGGTGGTTCATCTAAGCTGCCATCAAGATTCGAGAAAAGAGGTGGACAAACCCAATATACCAAAACTACAACCTACCAGCAAAATAGGAGCAGTTATCAAGGCCAAGGACAAGGTCTAGGCCAGTATCAAAACAAGACTACAAATAGGAAGAACCAAGACTAAGGTCAAGGAAAAATTAGTAGTAATAGCAAACCCGACCTGGTGTTAGAGCTCTTTGAAATTGCAAAAAGACAGGAAAATGTCAATGAAGAGTTAGCTCAAAGTGCCATGACAAACAGTAGTGTTCTAAGTAATATGTAGACTCAGATGCTAGACATGTAGACACATCATTGGAAAATTGACCAGTAGCTTGCACAACTCTTTAAGCTCATGAAGAATCCTCGAGGAAAGATCCCCTCTAACATAGAGACAACAAACATGGCTACCCTTCGATCTGGGAGGATGCTGGAAGATTTTGGTACCAAGGACCCAACAAAGGAAAGAAATTGTAATGATCCACAACCTGAAATAATAATTGTACAAGAAAAATTTGAAAGAGAAGAGCCCGTGAACGAGGATAAGAATGAAGAAAAATACAAAAGGAATAAAAGTTCAAAGACCAAGAAACTAGATCCTGGTGAAGAGGTCTTTACACAAAGAAACCCTTATGCCCAAGAGTCCCATTTCCCTACAAACTGATTAAAACTCATATGAAGAAGAGATATGAGAAGTTATGGAGTCAGTAAATAAATTAGACCTGGATATTTAGTTTCTAGATGCAATATAAGAGATTCCTACATATGCTAAATTCTTCAAAGATCTAATCACAAAAAGAAGGAAAGTGGACCACATCGAGACAGTGCACCTGGCCAAGATGTAAAGTGCTTTTATCCAAGCTGAATATCATACAAAGAAGGATCTTGGGGCATTCACTATCCATTTCAATGTTGCAGATAACATAGAAAGAAAATGATTATCCAACTCAAGAGCAAGTATAATTCTAATGCCTATCTCCATGGCCCAAAGGTTGGGATTAACAAACATGGTGAACATTGGAATGAGAATTGAGTTGGTTGATCACACTTTACCAAGCCAGTCAGGATAGTGGAGGACATCCCAATTTGGGTGGGGGAATCTTGTATACCTTGCGACATAGTAGTGATCAACACCAAATAATATTTGACATGTCCAATGATCTTTGGAAGACCATTCCTCACCATAGGCAGAGCCCTGATTGACGTGGTGGAAGGGATCATTACTCTTCGAGTAGGAAATGATCACATCAACTTCCATGTTCAGGATGCTATGATAGGACCTTCTTTATTAGAGTCGGTCTACTTCACAGACAATTATAACCAATATTGTGAAGGTGTGTAAGATAGAAGGTGATTGCTGATCATCTCATGCGAGCCTTGAACAATCATGACCTTAGTTTAGATGACCCTAAATTGGGGGAGATTCTAGATTATTTGAATCAATCAGAAGAAGATCTTAGTGATGAATAAGAAATTACCTTCGAAACAACAAAGTATGCATCACTAGAAAACCCTTGAAGAGAAAGGTGCTCCAAAAGTGAAGCTAGAGTTAAATCCACTGCCTGAAGGGTTGAAGTAAGAATTCCTAGAAAGGAAGAAAGGAATCCAGTAATAGGTAATGTAGATTTAACAAATGAACAAATGGAAAAACTACTAGAGAAACTCAAACTTCGAAGGAAAACTATAGGGTACTCTGTGGACAACATCAAGGGCCTCATTCCATCTTTGTGCATGCACAAAACCAATCGTGGGGAAACTGTTTAACCCCATGCTGAACCACTAAGGAAATTGAATCTGATGCTGAAAGAAGCTGAAAACATAGAAGTAATAAAGATCAGTGATGCAGGGATCATCTACCCCATTCATGATAGCAACTGGGTTAGCCCGATCCACATTGTACCTAAGAAGGGAGGGATGACTGTAGTAAAAGGAAGAAATGGGGATGAAGTGGCCATCAGATGATTACCTGGTGGAGAATGTGCAAGCTCAATGCCGCCACAAGGAAAGACCACTTCCCTTTACCTTTCATTGATCAAGTCTTGTAAAGGTTAGCACATCATGCATATTTCTACTTTCTGGATGGATACTTTGGATTTTATCAAGTACTAATCCACCCAGACAATCAGGAAAAGACTACATTTACCTACATCTATGACACCTATGCTTTTAGAAGAATGCCATTTGAGTTATCTATTACACCGATAACCTTTCGGAGGTGCATGATTTCTATGTTCTATGATTTTTTAGAAGATACAATGGAGGTTTGTATGGATGACTTCTCTATTTATGGAACAGACTTTGACAGATGTCTTAAGAATCTTTCCCTAGTTTTGCAACGCTATCAGGAGAAACATCTAGTCTTGAATAGGAAGAAATTCCATTTAATTGTCTAAGATGGTATAGTGTCAGGTCATAAAATTTCAGAGAATGGAATAGAGGTTGATCTAAGCAAGATTGAGTCTATATCCAAACTCCCACCTCCAAAATCAGTTAAGGGAGTGAGAACTTTGCTTGGACACGTTATATATTATAGAAGGTTTATGAAAAACTTCTATAAAATAGCCAAGCCTTTGTCTAACCTACTAGTAAAGGATGCACAGTCTGATTTTTCTAACAAGTTCCTTGAGACAGTAAATGTCCAAAAGAATGCTTTGACTACTACCCCTATCTTGCAAGCATCAGTGGGATCTCCCCTTCAAGATCATGTGTGAAGCCAACAACTATGCCATTGGAGTTTCCATTGATCAAAGAATAGATAAGAAGCATCACACAATCTGTTACGCCAGTCGAGTCCTCGATGAGGCTCAAGTCAACTACACAATTACTAAAAAAGAAATGTTGTCTATCGTGTTTGCTTTTGACAAATTTAGATCATACTTAATTGGATACAAGGTGAAGGTATATACTGACCATGAGGATATACAGTACCTGATGCAAAAGAAAGACACGAAGCCAAGGTTGTTAGGGTTGGCCCTGTTGTTGCAAGAATTCAATAATGAAATAATTGATCAGATGGGAATAGTGAATGTCGTTGCGACTACCTATCAAGAATTAAGGCCACAAAAGAAAATCATATGTCAGTAAATGATAATTATGCTGATGAAGCCTTGATGATGGCAAGGTCTATTGAGCCAAACCTACCATGGTTTGCTGATATTTGCAATTATTTGGCATGCCAACAACTGCCACCTAACATAACCTATAATCAAAAGAAGAAACTTATTTCTAACTTGGGAAACTACTATTGGGATGATCCATTGTTGTTCAAATGATGATCTATTAACTTGTACCATTGATGTGTACCGGATGAGGAAGTACCTCAAATCCTTAGACAATTTTGTGCTTCACCCTATGGGGGACACCATGGAGGAGAAAGGAGCACAACCGAGGTCCTTCAATCAGGGTTTTATTGGCCAACCCTCTTTAAAGACGCAATGGCTTTTGTTAAATATTACAAGGAATGCCAACTCACCATAAACATCACTAAGAGAAATGTTAAACCCATGTCTAATTAGGTAGAAGTAGAAATATTTGATGTTTAGAGAATAGATTGCATGGGACCATTCTCGTCCCCAAAAGGACATTAATATATCCTAGTCATTATGGATTATGTTTCAAAGTGGGTAGAGGTTTTAGCTACCCAAACCAATTATTCGAAGGTTGCAATTAAGCTTTTTGAGATAACCATCTTTCCTAGGTTCAAAGTCTTTGCGCAGCGTCATTAGCTATGGGGGATCTCACTTTAGTGAAAGGCAATTTGAAGCTTTACTGAGAAAATATGGAATTAAGCACAAAGTAGAAACGAAGTATCACCCACAAACCTCAGGGAAAGTGGAGGTATCAAACAAACAAATAAAGCAAATTCTGGAAAAAATTGTTAGTAGAACAAGGAAATCGATGAAAATAGATGATGCAGTATGGGCCTACCGCATGGCATATAAAACCCCAATAGGAACAAACCCTTATAGACTAATTTATGGAAAGTCTCGTCACCTTTTGATAGATATAGAGCATAAGGATCTTTGGGCTATAAAGTTCTTATACATTGATATGGACAAGGCCAGCAAAAAGCGATTCTTGTAGTTGCAAGAGCTGGAAGAGCTCAGGCTACATGCCAATGAGAATGTATGCATTTACAAGTAAAGGACAAAGGTGTGGCATGATACTAGCCTAAAGAACAAAGATGTGTATGAAGGGGAAAAAGGTCCTTTTCTTCAATTCTAGTATCAAATTGTTTCCCAAAAACCACATGGCTAGATGATCTGGTTCATTTTCTATTTTGAAGATCTATCCATCTAGAATGATGGAAATTACCAGTGACAAGACTAGTACTTTGAAGGTGAATAGACACAAAGTCAAAAGATATTATGAAGATGAAGCCTTTGTAAGGAAGTCGGAACTCAATCTAGAAGAGCCACAACAAGTACCACCAAAAGAACCCTAAGAAGCCTCATCAGAAAAGTCAAGCTAAAGACTATAAATTAGAGCATGTTGGGAGGCCACCCAAGGCTTTTCTACCTTCTTTAAACTTGCAATGATTTCTCTCATTTTTTGTCAAGTGTAAACTGTGTACATATCTGTTAGTCTAATTTTGAATGTCTCTATTTTAAGCATTTTTGAATTTCTCTAAAATAGAATGGATAGTCAACTTTGAAACTCCATCTATGTTGTTATCTTTTCAATGGAATAAAGATATGTAAAAATGAGGTTTACATCAAAACTTGGATCAAAGTTGTTAAAAATCCTTATATCAATCGAAACATATTCATTAGTGTCTCGACCAATACCTTTTTCCATAGTGGTCTCGATTGCGACGATTACCTTCTACATGTATCTGGATATACCCATGTTTCGACTACTACACCCTTACGGGTGTTGTAATGGAAACCAGTGTTGTGACCGGTCAAAGTGTCTCAATCGAGATAAATTTCATGATTGCGATGGAAGTCTCGATCGTGACACAATGAAAATGATATCGGTCACTATACTACCAGATATAAAAGAGATAAGTTGTAGAACAATAATCCCTCTTTTGCTTTCTGTCTCCCTTTTATGCTACTGCTCTAAAGAACCCTAGAATATAAGCACCAAGGAATCATGGAGTGGTCGATGTTGAAGATAGAGCACCAAAAGAAAACTATGGAGGCCCACCTCAGCAACAAGTACCAGCCATCCCCTCCACATACTTCACTTCTCTCCCCTGTCTCCTCTTCTATCTCCCTCACTAAATTCAAAAAGGTACCCATGCTCAATTCTCCTTTGTATAAGTATAGTTTTTCTCTGATTTGTGCCATTATCATTCTCTTGATGCATGGATCATCTTGCTCTGATAATAGTCTTCCCCCTTGTTTTGCACCCTAAACCCTTATTTCAACCTTTCAGATTCTCATGCCTCAATCGCGGTTAAGGTCTCTATGCATTGTTTAGATCGTTGTGGTTTAAACCCTGATTGTTACCTACCATCCACCAACCTACTCTTTTGTTTCCCCTCCGTCTTTCCTACCTATCAATAGAAGTCAGCTCGCTTGCCATTCCCTGCCTTTCCATGGCTATGCACCTTCTGAGTTTGTGATTCAGTGATATTGTCTTCATGGTCGTGACAATAGTTTAGATCACATCACCGTCTTTGGTTTGTCTTTGATGTCACAGTCGCGACAATGGTCTCATTCTAGACATTCATCTTGGTCGCTACATACCCGTGTTTTCTATTCAATTTCTGTCCTATCACGATCGTGACAAATTGTCATGATCACAACATTCATCATGGTCATGACACTCATCGTGGTTGTGACAAAACCATGGGTTACTCTTGTAGAGAACCCTATCTTGATTGCTACCCCTAACCCTGTCTTGACTGTAACACATACGCAGATTCTTTCCTTATCATGTCTCGATTGAGACAAGTAATAGTATGTCTCAATCATGACTTTCGTCATGGTTATGACACCTACCTCGACTGCGACACTCACATGTCTTGATCTATGTCTCAACCGATACCTGTATTAGTTTGTTTCGATCAGTACACTATAGAATCAGTGAAGGAAACTGACCTTATAACCAACTTGTTGTTATCATCATAATCAATGCATGATAACTTATTGTTTACCAAAATTGCAGAATGTCTTCCTCCACCTCTGACACCTTGGCCAAGCAGCTGATGTCCCTTGTGTTGGGAAATATGGATAGAGCTAGTAGTGGAATTTAACATTTTATCTACCATATTCCCCATAATCAGTAGATCACATCAATGACTATGATGCCGGAAGGATGGTTTATGGATATACCTGGTCCCGAAGAAAGTCCAACGACAATCCTTATCATTGTAGATGTGCAACTCTGAATCCTAGTTGCACCAAGACACATCTGACTGCTGCTCCTCTTCGTCTGCACCACAGACTATAACCACAAATGTCATTTCCTTCAACAACTCCTCTTGTTAGGGACTGTTGGTTGATGTTGTCCTCCAAGAAGCAACAACTGCTTTCACCTCTACGGTAGTCCACACATACCACCTAGAACTCCTATCATAATGCTACACTAGACAGGAAGGAGTTGTCCCTCTGTGTCAATGTACTAGTCACTGACTTGCTCTCCCCCGACAACTCTCAGTTCTTCTCTCCCGTGGCTATCCCTCCCTTGTCGGGTAGGACTTGACTGGGCTCTCTTGGTTACCACAACCAGAGAGGACACCCGTTGTTAGAGGAGCTGATTCTTAGTTGTCTATGTTGTACTCTGGGAAGCTCCCAGTACCCCTCTATTTACACTAGAGGCTAGGGTCAAGGTTCCCAGTTGCTATCTAGTGCGGGATTAATGTGTGGGAGTGGAAAGGACCAGAAGAAATCGAAATTTAGCAACAAATCTGGAATTTCCACAACCTAAGGCCATTTGGCAAAGCTAGATGGTCATTTGACATGCATGACGGTCGTCTCACACTGCAAGATGGTCGTTTCACAATTTCTAATTGTGTAGGAATTTGGAAAATCAATTCCCATCAATGTTACACATTGATTTCCTTGTGCAACAAATATTTCTCAAGCAAAACAAATAGGGAAACAACTAGAACCTTCCCTGAGTGAGTTGGGCCATCTTGCCCATGTGAGACAGACATCTTGATTCACCCTGACGTTCGTCTGGTGACTTGAGTCATGCCCGTTCAGCTGGGTCAGTTCGATCCTTAGCCAAATTTAACTTTAATCAGCCCGGCACCTAGACACCCCTCTCAACTCTTGAGACGATTGTTTGGCACTTCCATACGGCCGTCTCCACACTTGAGATGGGAGTTTGGCAATGTTGTCAACCTGTTTGTTGCCTAAACACTTTAAGACTTAATTCAAGTGTCATTTGTGATCTGAACTCCTCTTCTAGGTCAAGACCTATGTGTGTGACCCGATAGGTCCCATATTACATGGGCAGTGAATTCCATAACAACTTATGACATCACATGCAAAGAATGGTGCCTAGTCGCATATCATTGCTACCCAAGTAAATGAAAAAGTTGGGGAACAACTTCAACCTACAACCTATGTATGGCGTTGCACTGTTTGTATAGTTCCTTTTTCACTAATGTCTAGATTGAAATAGAGGCGCGGAGCAGTCACCCTCATTATCATTCAATCCTTTTCTTGAACCAAGAGCAAAATGTCTGAGATATATGTAAGCTCAATTTCACATACTGACTCACATGCACATGGCAATGCTTTTCTCAGTCTCGATAATCAAGAGGCCTAGGACATCACACTCCAAATAGGAGGAACAAATCCCATGTCTATCACTCACAGTCAAACCCCATGTGTCAAATCCACCCAATCATCACCGTTATAACAACCCATGTTCCAAGATTGCAATTGATGATGTCAAAGTGCACCCAACGACATGTGTTGAGTGTAGTGATTTCAGGTCAAAGAATAGAAACCACCACCATCACTATGAGAGTTGACTATGAATTCCACAAAGATGGTTTCCATGTGTCAGTCTCAAGGTGGGTCTGTTTGATACACTATTCTCTGACATGTATCTATGTGCTTGGTTTGATACAACCATATCATGACCAATGAGACTCAATCATCAACCAACTCACACTCTGATCTTATGCGTTATTGTTGTCTATCAACCTTCCACAATAAAAATTGACCAGGGACATAATGAGAATATGTATATGTACTCTTAACATCCATATGATCTGATTTCCCTAGTATAATAGTTGGAGACATACATCATTGAGTAATATTATTCTCCAGACATTTATTATGTTATTTCATTATCTCATAACTGAACAAACATAATAAATTGGAAGCTTGCCTTTTATTAATAATGAAATCATTTACATGACGTGCCATTACAATCATCACATGATTGGCTCTTTGGTCATACATAAACATCAAACTCCCACTTGCACTTAGAGCCAATCACCCACAAATCTTATTCCAAGTGATCTTACATAACCATCATGCTTCTACTATGAAAGTGCTTTAGTAAAGGGGTTAGAAACATTGTTCTCATATGGTACTTTGCCAATCTTAACATCTCCTTGATGTATGATTTCTCATATGAGATGATACCGCCTTTGTATATGTTTTGAGTGATGATGCGATCTGGGTTCCTTAGCTTGCGTAATAGCTCCATTATTGTCACAATATAGCTCAATAGCCTTATTGATGCTAGGAATGACCCCAAGTTCTATGATGAACTTATTGATCCATACAACCTCCTTTGCTGCACATGATGCAACAATATACTTGACCTCTGTTGTAGAATTTACAACTGTTTCTTGCTTAGAACTCTGCCAGCTCACATCTCCATTGTTGAGGCAAAACACAAAATTCAATTGTGATTTGTAATCATCTTTATCAGACTAGAAGCTTGCATCGGTGTAACCTTTTACCACCAACTCTTCCACTCTTCCGTAGACCAAGAACTGATACTTAGTCTTTCTCAAGTACTTGAGGATGTTCTTCATGGCTATCCAGGGAACATCACATGGATCTCATCGATATCTTCTCGTCATGCTCAAGGCATACAAACGTTTGGATGGGTACATAACATTGCATACATGATTGATCCAATTGCTGAGGCATATGGAGTCACACTCATGTGTTCCCTTTCTTCATAAGAACTAGGACATTAAACTCTAGATGGGGACACCATGGCACACAAGCATGTTTCCTCTCTTTGAGATCTCCATGTTGAACCGCTTCCGCACTTTGTCAATGTATGTGCTCTGACTTAGTCTGAGAAGTCTTCTAGATCTATTTCTATATATCTTTATCCCTAAGATGTAGGATGCTTCTCTAAAGTCATTCATAGAGAATGTATTTCCAAGCCAAGTCTTTACCTTTTGTAAAGTAGGAATGTCATTCCCCATCAATAGTATGTCATCTACATACAATATGAGGAATGTCACTATGCTCCCACTAACCTTCTTGCACACACAAGGTTCTTCTTCATTTTGAGAAATGCCAAACCGTTTATTGTCTCATCAAAATGAAGATTCCAGCTCTGAGATGCTTTCTTCAATCCATAGATTGACCTTTGTAGCTTACATACTCTGTTGGCAAACTTTGGATCTACAAACCCCTCAGGCTGTGTCAAATACGCATCCTCCACAAGATTCCCCTTAAGGAATGTGGTTTTAACATCCATTTGCCAAATTTCATAGTCATGATAAGCGACAATAGCAAGCATGATCCTGATGGATTTAACTGTGGCCACTGGATAAAAGGTTTCGTCGTAGTCAACACCTTTAACTTGTCTAAAACCCTTTGCAACCAATCTACCCTTATAGGTTTGGACCTTTCCATCCATTACAGTCTTCTTCTTGAAGACCCACTTGCACCCTATGGGTTTAACCCCTTCAGGTGGATCCTCCAAAGTCCATACTTTGTTGGTACACATGGATTCCATTTCAGATCTCATGTCCTCAAGCCATTTCTCACACTTTGTTCCCTCAATAGCATCTTTATAGGATATTATCTCATCATCTATGACCAATTCACCACCTTCCTAAGTCATAAGATATCCAAATCTCTCAGGTTCAAGGTGTGTCCTATTAGATCTATGAGGTTCTTGTGTCATCTAAGGAATTTGAGTCTCTGCAACACTTTGTGATTCTCTATGTTCCTCTGGTTCATCTATTGGTTTTATGTTCTCTTGTTGGTCTCAAACTTCTGTGAGTTCCACTTTCCTCACACTGATTTCTTTAGAAATGAATTCATTTTTCAAGAAATACAACATTTCTGGCAACAACTAGCTTGTTGTCAGTTGGGTGGAATAAGTAGTATCCCCTTGTCTATTTTAGATATCCAAAAAAATAACATTTATCAAACTTAGGGCCAAACTTTTTAGAAAGCATTTTCCTAACATAAGCTTCACACCCCCAAATCTTCATTAAAGACACATCGAGACGTTTCCCATACCATATCTCATATGGTGTCTTTTAAACCGATTTAGGTGGTACGTGGTTAAGTGTAAACGTGGTAGTTTGTAGAGAAAAACCCCAGAAGGTTGTTGGAAGATCATCAAAACTCATCATAGATCTCACCATGTCTAATAATGTGTGATTCCTTCTTTTTTATACACCATTATGATATAGTGTTCTAGGTGGAGTCCACTTGGATAGAATCCCATGGGCTCTCAGAAGATCCTTAAATGCTTGGTTTAAGTATTCTCCACTTCAAATACTTTTGCCAAGTTCATTCTGTACTTCATTCATAAACTCACTAAAGTTTTCAAGAGTTATCGATTTGTGTCTCATTAGGTAGACATAACCATACCTACTGAAGTCATTAGTAAAGGTAATGAAGTACTGGTACCCACCTATAGAATCTGTTCTAAAAGGGCCACATACATCAGTATCTATGGGTCCTAATAGACCACTAGCCCTTTCACTCTTGCCAATAAAGGGAGTCTTGGTCACCTTTCCCAACAAACAAGATTCACATGTCTCTATTGATTCAATATCAAAAGAGTCCAAATAACCATCCTTATGAAGTCTGGATATGTGTTTCTTATTTATGTGAACCAGACGACAATGCCAAAGGTATGTTTAGTTTGATTCATTGAGTTTTTATCTTTTGTTATTTGTGTCATATAAAATTGTCTCTAGATCTATCAAGTATAGACCATAAGACATAGGGGCACTTCTGTAAAAGTTCCTATATTTACTAATGGAGCATCTTCCATTCTTTATATGAAATTTGAATCCATTCTTGTCCAAACAAGATACATATATGATGTTCCTATTAATGGTAGTTACATAATAGCAATTCTCTAAATCTATTGCAATCCCACTTGACAGAGATAACTCATAGGTTCCAAGTGCACTGGCCGCAACTCTTGCGCCATTTGCAACACATAGTTCAACCTCACATTTCCCTAAAGGTCTACTTCTTTTCAAATTCTTCACATTTGATCAAATGTGCGATCCACATCCGGTATCTAGTACCCATGATGAGGAAGTAATGAAGTTAACCTCAATAAAGTATACACAAAAAGTAGAGATCTCAATCCCTTTCTTCCTAGGTTCCCTTATCCTTATCCTAATTTTAAGTGTAGCAGACTTAGACCTTACCTTATCCACAAAACACTTATTGGCCTTGCCCTTTTCCTTGGGATCAACTCTACTAATCATCATCATAGAGTTTTCATTCTTCATTTGTTCTTTGATACCTATCAAGATGTCAAGCAACTCTGAGAATAGTCTAGCCATGTTACTCAAGTGGTAACACTCAATAAACTGGCTATTTGATTTAGGCAAAGACTGCAAAATCATATTTGTGGCCAACTCTTGACCTAAAGGAAATCCTAATCTTTCAAGATGCTTTATTTGCCCAATCATATTGAGTACATGAGGCTCTACTGGATATACTTCTTCCAATTTGCATTGAAATAGAGCCTTAGAGACATTATACCTTTCATGCTTATCATGTTGTTTATGCAACTCATAGTTCATATAACCTAACATAAGATTCTTGATGTTCACAACATCATTGGCATGCTTCAAAGAAGCATCCATGCTAGTCTTAGGAAAATTTGGGGTGGCTACTGGGACTGGTATTTTAAGATCGTATAGAAAACTTCTCAAGGTCTTGAACCAGTTATGGAAATAAATCCCATTTAATTCATTCAAACACAATATAGATTTGTCTATCATTTGATTCTACAAGAGAAAATTTGCATTTGTCAAAAACCCTTTTGATTTGATTTGAAAAGTTGATATTAATTAGGTCTTTAATTAATTATTCCTCCCACTATTTTATTTAAACTGATAGCCCTCAAGATCAATTCAGAATATTGCAGCGTACAATATTCTGGTGGGTCAAGATCTTAATTTCATCCAAATCATGAGCCAGCTAGGATTTTCACCCACAACTTGATTCTATCAGGTAGGCAACTTTTGCCAATTGCATCTTATGCAACTCTTGATAGATAATAGGTGCAACTCTTTTCCATAATCATCTGCATGCCTCTAGGTGCTTAATTGAATTAAGATCACCTAGTTAATCCTAACCCATAAGACAACACAATAGACTATGCACCCTGCTAGGATAGACCCACATATCTACCATCACACTTCCACAAGATAGACGACTCACCATGCTAGGGCATGCCCATGCTTGGTCGATCAAGCTTTTTAGGTGTGTTGCTATATGGAAAGTATCTAAGACTTAATATTTAATTGAGGGAGTTTTTTTTTGTAATTATATACATATACTTTATCCAATCACATATCATGTTATATCACACAATGAAAGCATGCAATAAACAAAAGCGATGGTTATGACCAGTCCTAATGTAATCCCTTGGAGCCACAAGGGATTACGTCATCTAGGTCTACATCAAATTCAGAAACCTATTGTTGATGTAGATCTTGCCAATCTGGGTTGATCAGTTGAACCCTTGAACTGATCGGCTCGCCTCCTGACCAGTTGTAAGATCGTCCTATCGGTGGTCTGGTCCTTATATTCACCATCGACTGGCTCCTCCAGCTGATCGGTCGGGCCCACTATGCTATCGGTCCAGCTTGTCCACCATGTCCTCCAAGGTCCTTTCATCGGTTGACTCATCTTCAGGATTCCTTCATCTTCATCATAATAGGAAAGTAAACTATCCTACTTTTACATGATCATAAGGAAACCTCGAGTTACATTCCAGGGGATCAAAGGTAGAAGAGAATTAACTTTACATTGGGAGGACGATATAGAGGCTCGATGCATAGACCGAGATAAAGGGTTAAGCCAACCATATACAACCATGCAAATATAGGGGTTATTGGCCATAACCATACTACACATCCACCATCAAAACCACTTTTAGGGCGACACATGAAAACTGCATATATATCATATAGATATTAGTTTGGGATTATCGTGGTGCTCAGACTTGACAAGATATTATTCGTATCGCATGCAATAATAGAACAACAAAACCAAAATCCAATCATATCAATTATCTCATAATATAGTAAATTGACGTTGACTCTGATACCACTGTTGGAAAAAAATGGCACAGAGCAGGAAACAAAATTTAAACATTTATATACCATATTCCCCATAATCAGTAGATCGTGCCAATAACTATAATGTAGGAAGGATGGTTTAAGGATCTACCTAGTCTTGGAGCAAGTCCAACAACAATCATTTTCGTTGTATATGCGCAACTCTGAATCCTAGTTGCACTGGGACATGTCTGACTGCTGCACCTCCTAGTTTGCACTACGGACTGCAACCACAAACATCGTCTCCTTCAACAGCTCCTCTTGTCACAAACTGTTGGTTGACATTGTCCTCCAAGTGACAAACAATTGCTTCTTGTCTCTACGGTAGTCCACACAGACTACCTAGAACTCATGTAATCATGTTGGACTAGAGATTGAAGGAGTTTTCCCTCTCCGTTGGTGTACTAGTTACCAACTTTCTCTCCCCCGAAAACTCTCAGTTGTTCTCTCTAGTGGCTATCCCTTCCTTGTTGGGTAGGACTTTCCTGGGATCTTGTGGTTACCACAACCAGAGAGGACAAAAGTTGTTAGAGGAGTTGATTCTCAATTGTCTATGTTGTACTCTAGGAAGCCCCCAGTACCCCTCTATTTATAGTAGAGGTAAGGGTCAATGTTCCCAGTTGTTATCCAATGCAGGATTAATGTGTGGGAGTGGAAAGGACCAGAAGAAATCAAATTTTCACAACAATATTGGAATTTGCACAATCTGCAATAGACAATATAGTTGTTTGGAAAAGACATAAGGTTGTTTGGCATGCAAAACGGTCGTCTTGCACTGCGAGATGGCCGTTTCATAGTTTCCATTTGTTCACAAATTTGGCAAATCAATTCCCATCAATGTTAGACATTGATTTCCTTGTGCAACAAATGTTACTCGAGCAAAAGGAATCAGGAAACAACTAGAACCTTCCCTGATCCAGTTGCATCATCTCAGTTCACCTAGACATCGTCTGGTGACCCTAGTCGTGCCCATTCATATGGGTAGGTTTCATCCTTAGCCAAATTCAACTCTAACCAGCCCAACACGCAGACGCCCGTCTCAACTCTTGAGATATCCATTTGGCACTTCCATACGGACATCTCAATACTTGAGATGGGCGTTTGGCAATGTTGTCATCCTTCTTGTTGCCTAAATCAAATGCCTAAACACTTTAGCACTTAATTCAACTGTCATTCAAAATCTGAACTCTTCTTCTTGGTCAGGTCCTATGTGTGTGACCCTATAGGTCCCATATTATGTTGGCAATGAATGTACATAACAACTTATGACATGCAAGCAAAGAGTGGTGCCTGGTCGCATAACATTGCTACCCAAGTAAATGGAAAAGTTGGGGAACAAATTCAACCTACAATCTGTGTATGGTCTTGTAGTGTTTGTTTAATACCTTTGTCATGGGTGTCCATAATGAACTAGAGGCATGGAGCAGTCACCCTCATTATTATTCAATCCTTTTCTTGAACCAAGAGAAGACTGTCTGAGATATATGTAATCTCAAAATCACATATTGACTCACATGCGCATGGCCATTCTTTTCTTAGTCTTGAGAATCAAAAGGCCTTGGACATCATTATCCAAATAGGAGGGACAAATCCCATTTCTATCACTCACAGTCAAACCCCATGTGTCAAAGCCACCCAATCATCACCGCTATAACAACCCATGTTTTAGGATTGCATTTAATGATGTCAGAGTGTACTCAACGACATGTGTTGAGTGCACTGATTTCAGGTCTAAGAACCACAACCACCATCATCACTATGAGAGTTGACTATGACTTCCATAAAGATGCATTCCATGTGTTAGTCTCGCGGTGGGTCTGTCCAATACACTGTTCTCTAACATGTATCTGTGTGCTTGGTTTGATATAGCCTTATCATGACCAATGAGACTCAGTCGTCAACCAACTCACACTATAATCTTATGTGTTATTGTTGTCTATCAACCTTCCACAATAACAACCTATCAAGTACATAATGAGAATATGTATATGTACTCTTAACATCTATATGATCTCATTTCCCAAGTCTAATACTTGGAGACATATGTCATTGAGTAATATTATTCTCTAGTCTTTTATTATGTTATTTCATTATCTCATAACTGAACAAACATAATAAATTGGAAGCTTGCATTTTATTAATAATCAAATGGTTTACATGATATGCCATTACAATCATCACATGATTGGCTCTTTGGCAATACATAACCAACAAACTCCCACTTGCACTTAGAGCCAATCACCCACAAATCTTATTCTAAATGATTGTACATGACCATCATGCTTTTGCTATGAAAGTGCTTTATTAAAGGGATTAACAACGTTGTTCTCAGTTGGTACTCTACAAATCTTAACATCTCCTTGATGTACGATTTCTTTTATGAGATGATATTGCCTTTGTATATACTTTGAGCATTGATGAAATCTGAATTCCTTAGCTTGCGCAATAGCTCCATTGTTGTCACAATATAGCTCAATTGCCTTGTTGATGCTAGGAACGACCCCAAGTTCTGTGATGAAATTATTGATCCATACAATAGCCTTTGTTAAACTTGATGCAACAATATACTCAGCTCTCTTGTAGAATCAACAACTGTTTCTTACCTAGAACTCTTCCATCTCACATCTCCATTGTTGAGGCAAAACATGAATCTTTATTGTGATTTGTAATCATCTTGATTAGTCTGGAAGCCTGCATCTGTGTAACCTTTTACCACCAACTCTTACACTTCGTCATATACCAAAAATTGATCCTTAGTCCTTCTCAAGTACTTGAGGATGTTGTTCACAACTATCCAGTGATCATCACTTGGATTTGACTGATATCTGCTCGTCATGCTCAAGGCATACGAGACGTCTGGACAAGTACACAACATTGCATACATGATTGATCGAATTTCTGAGGCATATGGAATCACACTCATGCGTTCCATTTCTTCACAGAACTGGGACATTGTGCTCTAGAGATGGGGACACCATGGTGCACAGGCATGTTTCCTCTCTTTGAGTTCTCCTTGCTGAAACGCTTCAACACTCTGTCAATGTATGTGCACTGACTTAGTCTGAGAAGTCTTCTGGATCTATCTCTATAGATCTTTATCCCCAAGATGTATGATGCTTCTCCCAAGTCTTTCATAGAGAATGTATTTCCAATCCAAGTCTTTACCTTTTGTAAAGTTGGGATGTCATTCACCATCAATAGTATGTCATCTACATACAATATGAGCAATGTCACTATGCTCACACTAACCTTCTTGTACATACAAGGTTCATCTTCATTTTGAGAAAAGACAAACCCTTTGAATATCTCATCAAAATGAATATTCCAGCTCCGAGATGCTTTTTTCAATCCATAGATTGACCTTCATTACTTACATACTCTATTGGCAAACTTTGGATCTTAAAACCCTTCAGGTTGAGTCATATACACATCCTCCACAAGATTCATTTTAAGGAATACAATTTTCCAAATTTCATAGTCATGATAAGCTGTAATAGCACGCATGATCCTGACGGATTTAACCATGGCTACTGGAGAAAAGGTTTCATCATAGTCAACAACTTGAACTTGTCTGAAACCCTTTGCAACCAATCTTCCCTTATAGGTTTGGACTTTTCCATCCATTTTAGTCTTCTTATTTAAGATCCACTTGTACCTTATGGGTTTTACCCCTTCAGCTGGATCCACCAAAGTCCATACTTTGTTGGTATACATACATTCCATCTCAGATTTCATGACCTCAAGCCATTTCTAAGACTTTGATCCCTCAATAACATCTTTATAATTAGGATATTGGCTCATCATCTATGATCAATTCACTACCTTCTTGAGTCACAAGATATCCAAATTCTCTCAGGTTCAAGATATGTCCTATTAGATCTACGAGGTTCCTGTGTCACCTGAGGAGTTTGAGTCTCTATAACAATTTGTGATTCTTTGAGTTCCATTGGTTCTTCTATCAGTTATATGTTCTCTTGTTGGTCTCAAAATTCTTTGAGTTCCACTTTCCTCCCACTGATTCCTTTGGAAATGAATTCCTTTTTCAAGAAAATACAACATTTTTGGCAACAAATATATTGTTGTCAGTTGGGTGGAATAAGTAGTATCCCCTTGTCTCTTTGGGATATCCAAAAAAAATATCATTTATCAGACTTAGGTCAAAACTTATCAGGAAACATTTTCCTAACATAAGCTTCACACCCTCAAATCTTCATAAAAGACACATCTGGACATTTCCCATATCATATCTCATTGTGTCTTTTAAACTGATTTAGACGGTACATGGTTAAGTGTAAATGTGGTGGTTTGTAGAGAAAAACCCCAAAATGTTGTCCGAAGATTAGAAAAACTCATCATAGATCTCACCATATCTAACAATGTCTTTCTGATACACCATTATGATGTGGTTTCTAGGTGGAGTCCACTGGGATACAATCCCATGGGCTCTCAGAAGGTCCTCAAACTCTTGTCTTAAGTATTCTTCACCTCAATCAGAATGAAGTGCCTTATTATTTTTGGCAAGTTGGTTATGTACTTCATTCATAAACTCCTTGAACGTTTTAAAAGTTTCTGACTTGTGTCTCATCAGGTAGAAATAGCCATACCTATTGAAGTCATCAATAAAGGTAATGAAGTACTTGTACCAACCTCTAGCATCTATTCTAAAAGGGCCACATACATCAGTATGTTTGAGTCCTAATAGATCACTATCCCTTTCACTCTTGTCAGTAAAGGGAGTCTTGGTCATCTTGGCCAACAAACAAGATTCACATCTCTTTATTGATTCAAGATCAAAAGACTCCAGATAACCATCTTTATGGAGTCTGGATATGCATTTCTCATTTATGTATCCCATAAAATAATGCCAAAGGAATTTTTGTTGAGTCATTGAGTTTTTGTCTTTTGGTATTTATGTTATATACACTTGTCTCTAGATCTATCAAGTATAGACTATAAAACATTGGGACACTTCCATAAAAGATCCCACCTTTACCAATAGAACATGTTCCATTCTTTATAAGAAATTCAAAGTTGTTCTTATCCAAACTAGATACAAATATGATGTTCCTATTAATGTTAGGTACGTAATAACAATTCTATAAATCTATTAGAAGCCCACTTGGCAGGGATAACTCATAGGTTCCATCTACGTTGGCCGCAACTCTTTGTGCCATTTGCAACACGCTATTCAACCTCACCTTTCTCTAAAGGTATACTTCTTTTCAGATCCTTCACATTTGAGCAAAGGTGCGATCCACATTCGTTACCTAGTACCCATGTTGAGGAAGTAGTGAAGTTAACCTCAATAGCATAAACACTAGAAGTAGAGACCTCAATTGCTTTCTTCCTAAGTTCCCTTATGCTTCTCCTAATTTTCAGTGTTGAAGACTTGGACCTTAGCTTAGCCACATAACCCTTCTTGGCCTTGCCTTTGTCCTTGGGATCAACTCCGCTGATCATCATCACAGATTTATCCTTCTTCATTTGTGTTTCGACACCTATCAAAATTTCAAGCAACTCTGAAAGTGGTCTAACCATGTTACCCAAGTGGTAACACTCGATGAACTGACTATCTGATTTAGCCAAAGACTACAAAATCATATTTGTGGCCAACTCTTGACCTAAAGGAAATCCCAGTCTTTAAAAATTCTTTATATGCCCAATAATATTGAGCGCATGAGGCTCTATTGGATATTCTTCTTTCAGTTTTCACCAACAAAACAATTGACAACATTCACACCAAGAGATCAGGTGCATCAATTGCACTTGGACCTAATAATGAGACCAACAGTTTTAAGCCAACACAGTACTTTGATGTCGAAGACTTCAAGAAGATGGGGATGTATGATAGAGTCATGAAATTTCTAGAAAGACCCAAACTGTGCACTTTATGTATGACTGAGGTCTCGTCTCTCATAGAACTCACTGTTGAGTTCATGTCATCACTCTAGAAACTTCTTGGCAGCGGTATCAAACACAAGAAGTCTGGAGGGGAGTTCAAATTGGAGGTCAGAATAGGAGGAAAAGATCACATAATCACTGAAGCTATTTTGAACATGATCTTCAGTAAAATAACAGAAGAAGCTCATGTTTGCTTGGCTGCGCCCGGTGAAAAGGAAACAGTCGGATACAAAAACCCCTACATGTGGGAGATGCTCATAGGAGAACCTGAGCATAGCCCAAAGAACTCCAAGGAAACACTCATCTCTTCGGGCTTCAGTCGGGTGATCCAAAAGATAATGGTATATTCGGTCTTCACACACTCTAAAACTGGGGGAGTATCTAAGGGAGACCTATTTCTCATTTGGTCGATGCTGAATAAGAGACAAGTGAATATTGGAAGGTTTCTCGTAGAAATATTGTTAGAGGCAGTTGGACCTGAAGCCAGGAAAACTAAAAAGTTATGTATGGGAAGCCATATAATGCTCATTGCATCTTATTTCTTATGTATTGAGCAAATGTGGAGATACAAACCCCCCAAAGGACATTTGAAGATTGATATCAAGTCTTTGGTCAACACTGCCATTCTCACTCAGAAGGGGGCAAAATTATTCTACAAACAATCTTTCTCTAAATTATTGCTCCCTCTCCCAGAATGGCGTATTTTGACGCCCACAAGCTATGACCAACCAAAGAGGAGACAAACAAGATGCACTCAAGTACAACTAGAAAGGTTGCAGACCCATGACCACTAGCTAGCACGAACATGGACCAGAACCAGAGCTAGAAGCAGAGCAACAAAATCCATAGAAGAGAAAGAAACTGGCCATATGAAAATCCAAGGTTGCAAGGTCAGAAATTCAACCTCCTCAAGACCATCAAAGAAAGATAGAAGTTGTGAAATGTCCATCCTTGAGAGACCAGACACGCTGCAAATAATGAAGGATTCTTGATTCCACCATCCCCCATGTCATGGTCATAATAGCTAAGAGGAATGTCATGCTGAGTGCCCTTTCTAACGTGCAAGAAAAGACTTATGAGGCGACAAAAGGACCAAGCCAAGGTTCTAAGGCACCCAAGCAGCCAACCCCAATCCCTCAAAAAGACAGAGCAATGCCAGTGGTACTTGAGAAGACTGAAGTGTCAAGCACAGAACAAGCACCAAGTGCTGAGCAAGAAGTAGGCGTAGCGCAGGAAAGCTTATGAGAAGAACCTACTCACCAGGTGCAAGAAAAACAATGGCCTAGCACCAAAAAAACCATGGCAAGTGCTCAACCTTCACCACAAATCCCTAGAGAACCAATAGTAGCACCATCAACATCTGTAGTTGAACAACAACAATGTCCACAAACCTCTGGTGACGTATTAGGGCAACAATTTGATGTCATGTGGGAAGACATGCATCATTATTCTGAAGTTAACTTACATATCACTTCTATCAGGTGCATAGTAACGACACAGGTACAGGGTGTAAACACAAGAACTCAGTTGCTTCCTCAGTTTATGCAAGAGGTCGTCAATAACCAGATAAAGATGATGGATGCCATCAGAAAAATGTTAGAGGATATGGCAGATCTTTGAGAAGAGAGGGAAATGTACGTATTGAAAAGGAGATGATGTGAAAGGGGCACGAAGAAGCTATGAAAGATCTATGAAGGAAACACAAACAGTTGGAGGATGAGTGGAAAAAGATGGAAGTTGAATGTCGGTAACTAGCAGATTGGAAAGCTAGAAAGAGGTCAAGGTGTATTACTAACCCTACCCTTCTCAAGCTTCCTCAAGCCCTTCTAGCCCCGATGACCACAACGATGAAGCAGTAAGTGCACCGCCATCCAAATATTTCATTCTGGTGTAATCCTAGTTAATTTTTATATATTTGTTATTTGTGGTTTAAAGGCAAGAACTTCATTATTCATGAACTTGTTCCTCTACTTGATATGCCTCAATTTTTATTGCATACTCCTAGGTTACTAATTGTTTTGATAAAGTTCTTATCACTAGTACATAGATGGCCTTTAACATGTGTTAATTAAGGCCTTTAACATCTGTTTGAAGGCGAATCTTAGGTGACGATGATGATGATCAATGACTATGATGCCAATGTGTGGAATAAGGACAAACCTACATAGTACCACAAACACGGTTCCCAAAACCAATGTCTAGGATAATAGAGACCGACATGAATGACTTGCATGTTAGAAAATTTTGACTGAAAAGGGGCTCTGTCACATATATTCCATTTGAAAAAATGGCATAAAAAAGTCATTTTTTAGTAAAATTTTAAATGTCATATTGTTGAAATTTGTTTATATTATTGCTTTTCCAAAAAAATCGATGTCACTTATTTCCAACATCAATTTCTAGGAGCAAAAAAAATGTAGTAGGATGGCATATCAATTGAAAAGTTATCTGATATGATTTTTTAGTAACATCGATTTGTTTTAGAAAAAAAAATATGTCACATTATTTTGTTGATGGTTTTTAGCAGATAACTAAAGTTGAGACATGTGTTTTTCTATAGCAGGTCTATTGACCTACTATCTACTAGTTCACTAGTATGTAGAACTTGTTGTTCTAATGAACAACAAATTCCATCCCAGGTTCAACTTGGAAATAGGCCATTTTGAACCTATATAACCTACAATAAGACACACACAAACACAGACACAGATATATATATATATACACACACACATATAATTTCACATCCACAACTTCAATTTCCCATTGGTTCATATAGATATCTTAAAAATGCACTTGTTTTCACACACCCATTCACAATTCACAATTCACGACCACATTCACATTCACAAGATCAATTTCTCGATTGAATTAAAACCCAAACTCACTTGCATTTATTATAATTAAGATTAAAATACAAATTTTTACTCATGGATCTGCATATATAATTAGAGAAACATTCATATTGAAAGCTTCATGCACAATCAATCCCAATCAAATTACAAATGAACATTAGTTATGAAGCTATGAGCCCCTAGTTCTCATAACTCATCTTGAGTGTATCATGTATAAGCTTGTTGGGAGTTAAATACCTCAAAAATAATGATATAAATCATTACTGTAATAATATAAAGCAATTTATAATTAAAAAAGAATGATAGTATTATATCTCACATATGCTTTATTGATGATATCATCATTTCTTCTAGAGGTACTATAGACCAAATTTATCTCATCGATGATTGATTTAATTCTTTTGAGAAAGCATCGCGCCAACTTGTCTCTTTTGAAAAGACCAAATTTCTTTACAAAGTCTATTAAACCTCATACTAGGGCCAACATTTATAACCTTAGTGGCATCATTGAAACAAAGAAACTTGGTATGTACCTTGAGGATTCCATTCTACATAGTCTAGTAAAGATATCTACTTACGCTGACTTGGTATGTACCTCGAGGATTCTATTCTACATAGTCTAGTAAAGATATCTACTTACGCTGACACCCATCTAGAAGATGGAGTAAAATGTCAATGGTTAGGAAATCAACACTCTCTCTTTAGCAAGAAGGATTTATCTGGCCAAATGTATCATGATCATGATTCCATCATTTTTTATGAAGACCGTGATGATACCTAGTAGTGTTTGCAAGCATATAGACAAAATTATCAAAAAATTTGCAGGGAGGGAAGTCACAAGACTAATCTAGTGTCCCTAGTGGGACGGGATAAATTTACCACAAACATGGTAGGAGGAGGCTTGGGAATGAAATCCATGGCTATGTGGAACATGATTGTCATAAAAAAATCTTGGGACCTCAAAACCAACATATAGTCTATGTGGTAGGACGAAGTTCTAAGGACATATTTAAAAAGCTAGAAAAGATTCTCAAGCCACTACCTTCTAGAGGGACATTAGTGTCGTGTTTGAGTTCATCAAGGAGAAAAACATCAAGATCGTCAACAAAAGAGAGGACACCTCAGTCTTGTTTGAGAAATGTGACCCTATTAAAGGCAAGCTGGTCAACATGTCCATCAAACATGTTGAGGAGGACATTATGGATATGAAAGCATCTAGCTTATTCAGCATAGATGATACCTTCATAAATGTTACCTACTAGTAGAATGTATTGAATTGATAAAAAACCAACTCCCATCATATCCTGAGGAATCTGATGACGGTTGTGCCTGGGTATAAGATGACAAAGGTATATATTTAGTTAATTATGCGTACATCATTATGCATAAATAAAATGATATACAACAAAATGTGTCATGGATGGAAATATGGAAGTTGTAGACCCCCTACATGATCTGTGTTCTTATGTGAATGGTGGGCAATGCATCTATCATGATGAACTATAAAAGGAAGATAATAAAATGCACTAATCATAGAATGTGCCCCAGGTGCAAAGTGGAAGAAAAAACTACAATCCATGCATCGAGTGATTTTCCTTATTCCAAGACTATATGGGAACAATGTAATATGTTCAATGCCCAAACACCCTATCATTGAAAATGTACAATAGAGTTGCTTAGTTGGAATGTGAAGAATGACAAGACTCAGAGGTTCAAATTTGATGATTGATAGTAGATCATCTGAAACATGAGAAATAAGAAGGTTTTTGACAAAATAGAGATCAGTGTGGAGAGATTGATCTCAAGACTCACTTTAAGGAACAATGATAATGTTAGATATTTAATCAAGAATAGTAAGCGATTTGGCCATGTAAACATGATCTTTGACTCTATTCAAAATAGCCAGCAGAATGGCCTTAAAGAAGGGAGCATCAAAATGACAACAGATGCAAAAATAAAGGGAAATGAAGTTGTAATTGCAGTGTCTATGATTAATAGTGATAGCACTTGGTTGTGGGAGTTTCTAGATACATCAACGTGTCTTTGATATCTAAAGCTGAAAAAAGAGCTATTCGTCTGACTTCAGACGTGATGACCAACACGAACTATGATAAGGTGTCATTGAGAGAGATAGTAGTAAGGTTCTTGAAGTTATTGTAGAAGATAAGAATTGCACTCCTCATATTGAAGATTGGAAATATAGCATTGAGAAGGAATGTAAGCATCTTCATGTTGTGAGTTTCAACAAGATTAGTCACATGAACAATGTTATTGCTCATTCCCTTATGAGAAATCACCTAAAAAACTTCAAGGAGTACCTATTTTATAAGGATCCTCCGTCGTCCATGTGGGTCTTTTGCCCTCTCTTCCCTTTTGTAATGGTAGAAATTCTAGCAAGTTTATCTTCTCATTTACAAATGTATCTCCTTTGATTTCTATCCCTGTAAGAGGAGGGAGGGTTGAATAAAATGGTCTCATGTCTTACCCTAAAAATAATTTTATGTTACCTATTGTATATTCTAGATACCATGTTATGTGTTTTTGACAATGACATCTATATATTTCATTATATAGTATCCACACACCTAGTCATTATCTTTTGTGCAGAACTAAAAATTTGAAGTTATGTGAGATGTTAATAAATTAAAATTAAGCAAAATTGGTATTAGATTTGGACTCATAAAACTACCTTAACACTCATTGAGGATAACTATTTCTTTGTCTCTATAGCTCCTCTAGTGTCATGGGATTACTTGTATCTCCTTATAAGCTAAAGTAATACATGTGTCAAGAATAAGTAGTTATATAATGATGTAGTGATTAATACATACGTTGACAGATAAAAATTAAAAGTTACCCTACAACTGGGAATTTCAGTGGGTACCCTTTCCCATAAATTTATTACGCAATGAGAAAAGTTATACAAACAATTTATTCTTAGGATGATACCAAAAAATCCCAATGAATCTTATTGAACAAAGAACAAGACAAAGAAAAAAAATTAAATTCTAAGTAAATAAAGGTTATACATAGGTTTAAGTTACAAGAAAAGTAATGGAAACATACCTAACATTGAAAGGATCCAAAATCAAGTCCTTTCTCTCAATAGAAAAATACATGAATGCAATTGAAAAATACATAAAAAATAATCAAAGGTAGATGTTTGTTCTCTATCTATGCTGCTAATCAGTGACATAATCAAGAATGCCACACTGACTAATTCATATTTTCTTCTTTGGGTATATAAGTAGTAGTTAAAACATATGTAATGGTATAATATATAGAAAATGAGTCAGCATATATATTCACATAGGAATGAGGTTTTTATCCATTAGATATCACCATATACATTCTTCTATTATGAAGGTATTTATCCATTCATACTCAAATAGCTCCATAATATTTTGAACAAAGACGATGCTGACAGATCTTGTCATATGACTTCCTCTGAGAAAAAGATCAACATGTTTGACCCTTGTGAAATACTTTCTAACCATAAGCATAAGCCCTGACACTGAGTACCTAACAACACAAATAGTTCTTGTGAAATCATAATACATGAAGAGGATTGAGGAGAAACCATAGGGGGCTTCTTAGGTATTGGGGTGTATTAATATCTCAAATCAATTAGAAAAATATTATATAGGCAGATAAAAGATGGTGACAAATATAAATGTAATATATATAACTTCCTATAGATAACCCATCTTCTCCTAATGTACTGAATTCTTCATGAGGATCAACAATGGAGTGTCTTTCATATAGACAAGTTGGGGACTTACACAAACCACATAAGTTGCAATTAGAGTACCAACTAGATTTCCATTACCACATGGAAAAACCTCGCCTACAACCATGACCAAGAATGTAGGCTCATAAATTGCAAGATGGCACTTTATAGACACCAAAAATATTGTATGGTTTTATATATGCTAATATCACAATCTATTTGTACTGAACTGAAATTATATCAAAAAGAAACTTACATTATTGTAAGGGCCTAGAAGGTCCTTGGGAGTACTCCCAATACCCTTGTGTGATTTGTGAGAAGAATGGTGCACAATCTAAGTAGGTAACCAAGATTGAGATGCATGAAAGACATTCATTATTTCTATTCACTATTTTATCAGGTCATCTATCTCCTCCTACAACATATTACTGCTCTTGGCTGATCTACGTGTCCATTCTGATGAGTAAAACTATTTTTTAGACCGACACCGAGTCCTACACCTTTAACATGGATAGGATGCTCTTGAGTACCCAGAGAAACTGTCAACTCATCATTTCAGCCCTCATGGATGAATTGGCCTTCTTTTCTTTTCTCATGAAGCCCCCACTAATTATCATCAACAAAAGTAGTTATTAAATCCTAACTACCAGAATGAAAAAAACATTATTGTGAGAGTTGAACTTTACCATTTCCTGAGCTACCTCAACCGTAGAAGGGTTGGGAATTTCTCTTGATGTACTCGTTCTTGCATTTTCCACTCCTCATGTTGGAGTAGAGGACAAGGTATTCGAGCTATTCTTGACTCTTCTCAAATGATTCCATGTGCTACCAACAAAAGGTATAACCGGCAATACCCAATTTATGGGTGTGCACACTATTTGCACGCTGTCCTTTTTAGGCCTCATGTGTAGTTTGGCTAATCCAAAAGACGTGTTAATTACTTAATAACTTTAACTCATCTAGTTAATTATAAGTCTAAAGTAAATATTTAATACGTTAAACTCATCAAGTTTTCTCAAAACACAAAATGCTCTTGCTCAGATGCATCAATATAGTTGTATTTCTTAGTGGTAGTCTTTTTCCTCTTGTCTCTGTTTATGTATTCTTTTATCAAATTAGTCTTATAATTCCTCCACATCTTCCAACAATGTTGTAGCACATTTTTATTATGCACATTTTCATCAAGGTGAAAATTGTCTACAAGAAATAGTTACACTATTTTTATAAATGAGAAACAAAAGATTAAGAAGAAATAAATAAAGTGACTATAAATGCATATAACTCACAACTATGTCCTTCCAGATGAGAAATTTAATGGCATCATTCATTTCATTCCAAGATTCTATGACTATTTCACTTTTTTGCAAGTAGCAATCTCTAAATAGTACATAAAAGCACAATGATTCTCCCCTACAGAATTTTTTTTAGCATCAAAATCAATGGCAAACTTCTCACCTTTATCCCAAAGCATTGTTAGCCTACTCATGAGTGTGATGCCTCTTCTATATGAGGTAGTAGACTCAGCAAAAACCTCCTTAACAACCTCCTCCTCATAATTCTCAACATTATGATCATCATGCTCAAAAGATACACAATGCTCAACATCCCCGTGGTTAGAAGACATGTTGTAACAATCAACTAAATAATAAATAAATAAATAAGTGTAATTAACATGCCCATATAGAACATGAAGTTTATATAAATGATGGAAAAACTTTCATTGTACTTGAATGTAACAAAATGCATTATTTGCATTACAAAAGGCATGTCTCTAATATTGATTGGATTCCTTGTCAATTTTGATTCCTTCTATGTGGTATTGACACATATATCCATCAAGATCAACTTTGACATTTACATTTGAAAAGCCTACTAATCATGTATTGGATACAAATATTTTTCTTAGTACTCTTATTTGTATATAGGATATGCAATGAATTACCTTTCCTGTGAAGAAAGACAAACCATTTTTATTTTGTAGGGTCATCAATATAGAATACTTTCTTTGTTAGTGATGCCATGATGAATGGATCATCCTTCTCGCCAATATGCTCAAAGTTCACTAAATGTAAAACTCAACTCATCCACTTGAACTCCTATTTTTTTATCAACCCTATTATTCCTAAAAATGGGAAATATAAACTATGTGTAGTCAAATTATCATATCTCATCAATGACACCATACTAAAACATCTTACCTTCTCATCGACTGTTATCTTTTTCATTAGAAAAATACAATAAAGATGCTTGTATGGTGACCCTATAGTTTTAGATGACACTCTTATCATATTGATGCTTTATGGAGTTTGAAAATACATTATACTTCATAATACATCACATATAATTTTGGTTTGAAGGCAAGACATTTGATACTCTCATCTACATTATTTGGTGTTTGAGATTGTTGACAAAAGACTTCATCTTCAAACCACCTAATAAATGTTCAATTATGCTCTCTATCAAGTAACATTGAATTCACTCAAGCTTATTTTCTCTTGATAAAATTGGTGTGCTCAGTGATATAGATACCAACTTTGACAATATTATTTAAAACATATAATATTGCTTATTCCCACAACTCATGATTAATTTCTCTCAATTGTGTTCCCAAATTCCATTTTCTAGAGTAAGCATGAATCTAATGTGGTTTTGCATTGGCATGACTTTCATTTCAAGTTATATCATTATAAAATAAGTCCATCACCTTCCTATCTACATAAACCTCAATAATTCTACATTCTAACCAATAACAATTTTGAACATCATCTCTAAACACACTCATTTATTTTTCAAATGGAAACATCCAATGCAAGAATACCAGACTCTTAATCTTCACTTCCCTAGTAATATGGAAAACAATATGTACCATTATATCAAAGATTGAAGGAGGAAATTACATCTCAATCTATCACAAGGTAACACTCACTTCTCTTTGCAACTTATCAAGATTCTCAACATCTATAACTTTTCTACGTATAATGTTGAATAAGAAACAAATCTTGGTGATTTTGCAAACATTCATGCTTCGACAATATACAACGAATAGCCATAAACAATATATGTTGCATTAGGGTGTGACAATCATGAGATGTACGACCTATCAACTTCATATTCTTCAATAATACCAATATATGGATATTAGAAGAGTAACCCTATGATACATCAACATTAATCAAGCACATGCAGAAAGAACTTTTCTCCTATATAGACAATGTATAACAAGTAGGAGGTAAACATGTGTGGTGAGTGGTCATAACCTTTGTTGTTAATTCATTCCTTATACTAATTTGGTATTGTCCCATTATAGGTTTGATGTCATCTTTAGTCTTGCCTGGTATACTCCATAGAGTACCAATGACATTGTAAAAAATATTTTTCTCAACATGCATGGCATCAATATAGTGTCTAATTATTAAAGAACTCCAATACAGAATATCCTATAATATTGACCTCTTCTTTAACAAATATTTATCACACGTGGGGTTAGTACATGGTCATATACCAAATTCATTTACCATGACTCTTATTCTTTAATAAACATCCTCCCCTACCATATGTTTAGGGGCACTCTATTTCTTAACTGATCCATTTGAAGTTTTCTGCAACCTTTAGTAAGGGTACACTTTTAAGTGAAACATTTAATTACCAAGATATATAATCTTGCCTCTATATTTTAATCATATAGAATCAATATTTTCATCAAATATGGGGCATGGTTTGGTTCCTTTTACTATATATCCAGAGCAATTTTTGTATTCTATAAGTCAATCATGCAAAATAATATATCATTCAAATTAAAGGTCTCTCCATTTGTACGATCATAAGTCACATTTCCCTCTTGTCAATGTTTCTTTAAGTTATAAACTAGAGGTTTAAGTTAAACCATTGGTTGTTTTGACCCAAATATCAACATTGACAACACGATGTACTCGTTTTCACACACAAACAATGAGGAAGACAACATATAATAATTAGAAATGACCAAGTACAGTCAAAGCTACTTAATATATCAATAGATTCATCCCATTAGTGCAAAGCCCAAGTCATGAATTTGATGTGGAACCAAGTCTACACCATGATTATATATCATCCTCTCTCACCCCATTTTTACTATCTATGATCAATTGTTACTCTAAAACAACATTAGGTGTGTACAAAACACTCCCACAATTTTAACATACCAAATTTTTCTCAACTCTGAGCTAGTAGGTAAGAGATATGATCATTTGAAACTTGCCTTGTTCTAACTTTGAGTTTATCCATTTCAAGTTAGATTTAATCCTTTTTAGGCTCAAATTGGGTACAAACCAAATACCCTCTACTTTTCCTTAGCAATCCACACTCTCCTTGGTCAACCAAATGCAACACTTGATCCCTTGGGTGATGGTTTTGTACCTTGGGTCCCCTCAGTCATGGATCACAGCTAGATCCAATGGCCATGGTAACTTCTTCTACTTTTGTATATTTGCCGATGAACATAGTGTTGCTTTAACAACCCAATTTTTACATTACATGAGCGGAAGCAATTTTTCTTTCAACTTGGCAGTGTCACAAACATGATACATCATAATAATAATAGAAACAAACCAACACAACTTAGTGTATATATTCTCATGAATTCTTAGAATACAAGCTTGATTGCATAAAAATTTATATGAAAGACTAAATACATGGAGTAAAATCCTACAGTTTATCATCTTGGATCGTGTAGATGATGATCCACCAAGCAAACCTTTCTTAAAACTATAGATGAGTCATTTATATTGACTGGTCTTACTGAAAATTAGTACCTACTGATATCTCATCCCCAACCATGCACAAAGGGAACAACCTAAGTTAGAGTAAGTGTCATTGAATTTTTAATAAGATAAACATGAATACACTATAACTAAAAGTTGAACCAATATCTAAAAGTTATAAACTTATATTGATATGATGTGTCTTCTATTTATGTATTTTATATGAATTCCCACCACCATCATACGTTAAGTCCTCCTGAATTGGCATTTCTACACCCTAAATTAGTACCGCAGTACCTCTAAATTGGCACTACATGCTTCTGAATGACTCTGAGGTGTCTCTGAATTGGCGTGACTACGCCCTGAATTGGTACCAAAGTACATCTGAATTGGAGTAAAAGTTCCTATGAATTGATAATACATGCCTATGAATTGGTAACACATGCCTTTGAATCGTCTTGGGACTAACTGAATGAGGACTTACCATATAATGTCTTATGTGAAGATTCTGACTTCATTATCTTAAATCTAAAATTATTGAATTCTGAATCTAAACTTATCTTATGCTGAAGTTGATTACTGGAAACTAAACATGTATTGAATTCTGAACCTAAATCTAAATCTCTGTTCTTAAATTCTGAGCTAAATCTGAATCTGAAGTCTAATATTCTTATTGTCTGATAAATCTTAATCTAAAGCATGCATTGAAAAGATGACTTGGTTAAATTTTTATGTATAATATATAATATGAGTCTAAGGCTTGAGGAAATCAACCAAACTCAATCTAGATCTAGAATATGATATACTTATTGTCTAGATAAATCTTAATCAGAAACTCTTTAATTTAACAATTATACAAAAATTTACATCTGAGACTAAGGGCTTGAGAAAATAAACTAAATAGGTCATAAAGGTATTGTGTCAAAAAGTAATATACATATCAAATATCTAAAATATGAAAATTGTGCAACATGACTCAATCTGGACAAAATCATATTGCTCAAAGCATGTCTGGGTATGAAATACTAAAGTCTTAAAGTAACTTAATTTCTAAGATACTTTATAGGAAAGTTTAGGATGAATCATAATAATATTAAAACTCAATGGACATGGCCCACTTACCTATTATAGTGAGAAATTCAAATATGATTTCAGGTTATGGTCAAGCATTATCTTTCCTTAAAATGAATATGATGAAAATATCAAAATTATATCCAAAATCCAAGATTATCCTAATAGACTTTCTAGGTCTTCTAATCTAAGTTAGGATTTCTTTATGTATCCTAAACATGATACCATACTCTAATAAAATTGGATATGATCATGAATTCTCATAATGTATGATCTCTAAAAATTCACGTCATTGCTAATATTATCAATTTAATAAGCACCTTAATTAACATCATGGACTAACTTCTCTAACATTAAATTCTCATAATAGGTAATTATCTTCTAAACTTAAAGAAAACAATATTTTAATGAGACATACATCAAAATAGAATTTCAAAGATTTTCTACAAATTTTATCTCATCATTTGATGAATTGAATTACCATTGTAACTCTAACGAGTAAACTCGTCATAATATTTATATTCATCAAAATACTAAGATCAGATCTTGTATTTGTGTTTTAGAATTCAGAATAGATCAAATGAACTTATCTCCTCAAATTCAAACATCACATTCTATTGCATAATCACCATCATCACATATATTTTATGATATTAAATATTTGGTCTATTAAACATCTAAATATCCTCACAATATTATTTTTCTAATAATCTAGTCTTTAATACTTTTCAACAACAACTTATTTTCCATGATTGGATGTCTAAGATAAAAGATATGAGATTTTCAAAATTACCTCTTTCTAGAAGATCACGGTCATTCATCTTGAATATGACACATTACATCCCAACTTTCTACTTCTTTTTTCTTTCCTTTTCTTTGGTTCACAGTTCTCATCCTTAGGGTTTGCCTCTCTAGAAACCCAAATCTGGCAAGCCCTTGTAACCTTCTCTTCCTTACGTGTCTGTGAGTGTGATGTCTTCCCTGGTTTGTGCGCTAGACACACCTTTGAATGTGGCCACACCGCTAATCTCTAGAGAGGGCTTCATGGATGAGTAGACTCCTCCATGATTATCCCATGATACTCATCGCTCACATATGAACCCATGTGGCAGTCATTGTCTACACATTGCTCCTTGAGAAAAATTCTTTTTTAATCCCTTTTTATTGAATACATAGGAAGATAAATCGACAAAGACATGACATCATATGCCCCATGTTTTATAATTCATCACTGTCCAATGTTCTAGATCCTTCTGCTTTAAATTCTACATTTTGATCTGTATTTTGTTTTTAATTGGAATCAAACTTCCCACACTCATACCTTCTCTACAAGGAAAGAGGGTGTTATCTCTTTTATTTTAGTATTGAATTAATTAATTCAATTGGTTGGGTATAATGGATTAGATGTCCCATTATTGATGATGTTTTGTTTTACTTGATCCCCCACATTATTTTCAATGACCATGTTATTTAAAACTTGCACATCATTCATTCACAATTAAGGTGATAAGAACAAAATGAACAATTTTTAATATTATCCTTCCTTTCCTATTGTGTCCATGATATGCATCATAATGGATCGACCCCACGTATAGACTTGTTCTTTTCATATTTTTTTTCAAAGTCTACTTCTTTGTTGTAAAATTTATACAAAGTCCAAAAATTAGAGATAACATTTATCGTTATACAAATCACACTAAGTTTCAAAATTCAAATGAACATCATAAGCCTATGAAGTTAAATATACTTACCCTCATATTCAACAAAACACCCTATGGACTTTGATCTGGTGAAACATATTATCCTTGGACTTAAATACATGGTAGTTTAGATCTCATTGAAGTTTCCTTTATTCATATTTTACTTATCTCACGTAAGACCATAAATGTATGGTGACTGATGCTAGACCAAGATGTATAACAATTGATGGATCTATATTTCTTTTTCATTAAGTCATAACACATATTTAATGAGTTTGGTTTGACCCATTATTTTTTCATAAGAAAATACAAAGAAAATACGAGAAATGTTTTCTTTCCATGTTCTCCTCCAGATCTATTTTCAAATCATACTTTCCATATTACTAGATATCAACCACTAAATAATTAGTACTATTTAAATCTGGCAACAAATCTAACAATAATATCTACTTTCAAAGTTTATTTAATTAACAAAATAAGCAACCAAAAGTCATGCTATACTTTTCTAGAAAACCTCTTTCACACTTCTTTCCTTATTTAAAGTAATTGAAGAAAAATTGCTTTCCAATTAGCATTAAAATTAGTTAATTTTAATAAAAATATAGTGTTATTATCCTTAAGACCACTAATCCCATATAATTAAAATCCAGGAATCTCAATCATACCATGTTTGACCATAATTAAAATTCTACTTTATTTCCGCCTTTAGATCTAGAAAAAAAGAACATACATCTATCATTTTACTAATTATTTGATTTATCTAGCATTTTCCACACATATTCTCATCTTCCTTGAAGTTCTTTCCTTATCTAATGTTAACCCAAAATCATAAAACTTTGAACACTACTATGTATTTATATAAGGAATATGAATAATGTCTTATAATTTTAAAAACTATTTTATATGTTTTATATCTCATAGTCTTTTTTTTAGAAAAACAATATATATCTTGTTATATGAACATTATTAAATTATAAAATACGGTCAGAATGGATTTCTTTATATATATGTACTTTTGGAAAAAAATTAATTAACACACTAATTATTTGATTTATCTAGCATTTGCCACACATATTCTCATCTTCCTTGAAATGCTTTCCTTATCTAATGTTAACCCAAAATCATAAAACTTTGACCACTGCTATGTATTTATATAAGGAATATGAATAATGTCTTATAATTTTAAAAATTATTTTATATGTTTTATATCTCATAGTCTTTTTTTAGAAATATAATATATATCTTTTTATATGAACATTATTCAATTATAAAATATGGTCAGAATGGATTTCTTTATATATATGTAATTTTGGAAAAAATTAATTAATACATGCCAATAGACAAAATATCATTTTATGTTATTGTGATTTTGGACAATTAATGGGCTCAAAATGCGCCTATAGATCATCAAATTCAATTTAGCATATGTGTCCGATATTTGGCTTGGGACTCATTAGGATAAAAATTGTATACATTACATTACTTAGAATTTTGGACCTTACAAATGCCCTCGAACTACTATGCTTTCCCCACCACTTTGGAACCAATTCATCCCCTTTCAACCCATAACACTCCTCCCCCTTCCTCTCTCTGAATCTTTTCTAATTTTGGACCTTACAACTACCTCAAACTACTATCCTTTCCCCACCGCTTTGGAACCAATTAATCACCTTTCAACCCATAAAACTCCTTCCCCTTCCTCTCTCTTAATCTCTTTTACTTGATTCTTGTCAACCTTGGCTCCCTTTCGAGAATTTCTTCTACCTCCAATCATCTCCAACAACACCCCAGTCAGGAGAGCTGCAGTGGTGCCTCCATGTCACCCTCTCATGATCTTGGAACCCTTGCATGGGGGTTTGCTCCCTCAGGGTGCTTGTTGGAGCATCAACTCCCTCTCAAGGTCCAACTAATAGGAGTTGTGGTGAACTTGTACATGAAGGCCTCCGTACAGGAGGCTATATCTTACAAAATCTAGTCAAATGGCTATGTTATCCAAAAATGGACTTCAAGTACGCAATTTTGATAAAAAAATGAAGCTTTTCCAATACAAATAAGTTCACAACTTCAACCCATTTGTGGATCTCCTTCATTTTGCTAAATGTGATACTTTTATGAATATTTAATGATGTTTATGCTCTATTATTCTTTCCTTATGTCAATAATTATCTCATGTTACTCTAAACATCTAATTCAATAATTTTACCCTACTTCGGGCTTTATTAATTCTTTGCATCATTTTTAATGGGGCTTTAATGAATCCTTTTACCTAAATATTACCCCTTTATGTGTATGAATGATGTAACTCGATCAAGATGGAAACATTAACCTAACATGCTATATTATGATCATCTAGGTTTGAAATCATTTGACTTTTTGATGTATTGTGCCATGTTAAACTATGATCTTAAGCACCCTTACCAAAAATAACTCATATGACATAAAAGACTTATCTTTTTATAGTAATTGGCTTGAAAGTGTTATGTTTGAGTACTTGTATTATTGGATATTTAAATCCTTATGAAAGAGTGTGCTAGATGTTTAGACCTATATGATGAAATTCAAATAATTCCATATAATGTTTGGTGACAATAAACTCCATGTAATTCACTCATGTGCTCCATTTGATTAGATGTGACATAAATGCGACACTTAATGGGATGTAAACACATACGTTGATTATTAGTCTCTAATCCAGAAAGTATCAGACTCTAGTATTAAATGAGCCCTCTGAAGACTTCAAATCAGTGAAATCATCATACTTGTAGCACTACATTCCAACTTTGACTACCTTATGTTCTTTTATGATCATATGACTTGAAATTTTTACACTATTGCATGAAATTGATCTCTTATGACTTAGTCATGATCACACATAACATGATAATATCTAAATCACATGTTACCCATGATTCTAATTTAAATATTATATTTATCTTATATCTCTCTTAGTAAGGATGATTCTCCTAGACTAGGGCATGGTGTTGATACTTGGTCTATGTTAAATAGTTGCATGCACTTTTTATGTGATGGAACTATGCTTGAAGCTTTTGAAACCTACGTCTAGGGGGAACATACACATGATATGAAACATTGACTAGCCTAATTCACATGTCCAAAAATGAGAGGATCTAGAGTAGTTAGACTCTTAAATTTCTAACCCAACACTCATGCCCCCACAACTATTATATGGGGTCTAATGTAGTAAATTAGGGTCAATCCATAGGGACAAGGAGTGGTAAGTGCTAAGAACATAGAATCTTGGCTCAGTTACACTTATCAAAGAGGGTAGATTAAGTTTGGTGTTCCTTAGGGAATTATGTTACTCCAATGAAACAAACAAAGCAAAGAAAGAAAAATAAAGAAAGAAGTAAAATAAGAGAATAAATAAAAGCAAAGAGTGATGTAACAAATATGGATGGGAACTTAGGTTGGTTCTCACCAACTAAGGTGTCTTAGCAACATGAAATACTCACACCCATTGTATTCCCTTAGTAAGATTACAACCAATCATAGAATATATCTATTCCCTCCCCTCTCAAGCTTAGGATAGATCTAGATTATGAGATTCTCTCTCTCTCTATCTCTCTCTCTCTCTTGATGGCAAACAAACAATCACAATATAACCATATGAGCATTTTCTTAAGAATTCCAACATTCTCATGTATTCATGGAACTCCATTACACTTAGATAAGGTTAGTATTACTCTTTTGAGGCACTAACAATCAAACATCACTAGATGGTAGCTAAACTTACAAGTAAAGAAATAGGAATAAGTGTACAATGATAATAATTTCTAAGAGTATATTTTCAAATGGATGCACATATTTACATGTTTAGAGAGACTTAGTGGCTACGCCCGACCCAAGCTATATGTTTAGCCACTAATGAAGTTCAGTAGAATTATGGATTTAATAATCTAGTGAGACATGAGAGAGAAAGATAAAATCATGAAGGATATGGAGGTGGTCGAACATATCTTGAAAAGAAGAAGGGATATACACCAACTGTAACCACAAATAACCTAGGCTGATGCATATCTTCTTTAGATCTAGATCTAGAGTGGGCGTGGAAGATGGCTGCTTCTTCTTGTGAATAAGGAACTGGCATGTCTTGGTGATGACGTGGATGTGTTCTCTCTATTAGACTCTCATCTTCAAAGATCATGAGCCAATGTCAAGGTGGGTATGTAGAGGAACAATACTTTGTCATCCCTCCCATGTCGCGACCCTTTTCATGGATGAAGTGGATGGATATTTATAAACACGGCCCTTGAGGTAACTTACTTAAAAATCATCTATTTATGATGTTGATGTGGGCTAGTAAGTCACTAACATCATAAGTCTCCATTGGTCACTGAGGTTGTAAATTCAGCGACCATTGAGATGCGCAGCTCTAGCAGTTACTTGGGTCAGTGGTCACTGAAGGTGACTAATGCAAGCAACTACTGATGTGGCATTTACATTGTTTGCTTGGGTGAGTTTGTTCAATGATCACTGATACATCAAGGCGATTAACTGCTAATGTGAGATAATTCTCATCGGTCACTAAGGTATCAAAATGTGAATGGCTGTTGGACATTGGGGGTCCAACGATCACTGAGGTAGCATCCTAGAATTCACTTGCCTTAGGCCTGGAGACCACCTAAATTTGGTATTATCAATGGTCGCCTAGATACAAGTCCACATCTAGTGGTATTCTCATAAATTAAGGAAAATGGGATGATATTAGGTAGCTATATCAAAATTTGCAAATACATCTAGATTGATTTAGATAAAATATTATCAAATGATAGTATGATGGTAAAACATTCACTTTAATATCCACAAAATTGGATGTTATCACCCCCCCAAGAATAGATTCTAGGATGTACTCAGGTCAAACAATAGAACTAAAGCATCAAATAACTTCAGAGGGATTTATTATATTAATGTTTTTGGGAGTGTGAAGAATGTCATTACGTCATCCTTAAGTCGATATGTATGTATCATGACTAGGCCTTTTCAATCTCAAGACTCTCTCTCTCTCTCAGATCAGGAGTTATGATACTCGTATATCCTATTACGACCTTTTGAGGAAGGATTTATCCTTTCTGATACACTAATGATCCTTTTCCAAGCCGTAGTTGCACAAGGTTCTGCCTAAGGTTTCTTTCACCCCCAACTTTTATTTTTTTGGAGTTCCTAACTATTGTTCTGGGGTAGGCTAAGGACACAAAGTTTCTTGCCTTTCTTAGGTTCCCTCAGCCATGCTTACTATTGTAATGACAATGTTACCTGATTGGGTCCTGATGTAATTGTCGGTGGTGGTGTGAGGTTCCCTTTGAAAGGAAGGTGGGTATCTTTGGATTCCAGGCTTGTGCCCCTTAGCATCTTTAGCAATTGCCACAACTCTCATGATTTCATTCCACTCAACTTTTATTCATGCGAGAAGGCTTGGAGTGATATGATTTTGGGATGCCAAGCCTCTTTTGACCCCAAAGAAGTGATTCTTGCACAACAAGGGGTAGTTGTTTCCTCTTTGCCAGGATTATGTTCTTTCCTACCTGTACTTGAGAACAGGGTGGTCGATCAAGATCATATTAGACCAAGTCATCCTTACCTCAAGGATTCATATTGGAAGGACAAGCATCCTTATACTGTTTACATTATCTTGAGGAAAGGCTAATGTTAAAACATTATCACACTTGAAATTTAGGTGAATTAAATAGCCCAAATATGTCATTCTTGAAATAATTATGCTAGGAGTTAGCCTGAAGACAAGTAAGTCTAAGAATGGGATTTATGACTATATCCAAGAAAATTAGATCCAAAATTTTCCTATTGCATTTAATTCTAATGATTACTTCTAATTCTTACTTAAAAAGTTTAAAATTCTTCAAATTCAAAAAAATTCCCAATTCAGGGTCATGCATAAAATTAAAGATTTGAATACTCAAGTAATCAAAATAGTAATCGCAATAAAACAGTGTGTACAAACTGGAATAGGTAAAGGGGGTATGAGAGTAATACATTCTATGCCCATTTATAAACCCCCAAACTTATCATACACTCCATCCCGAAGTATCAAAGATGGAGGTTGGGAATAAACAAACGAGGTTTATACTTCATGTGGGGGGTGAGTTAATGGCCCAGCTAGAGCTCAACAACATGTCAGCATAGAATCCATAGATAATGTTGTAGATCTCATACTGTAGACTTTTGACTTTCATTCCCCATTCTTCCAATGCCGACATCCAGTAAAGGTAGTAGAAACCAAAATTATTGGATTGTTAGATATGTTGAGGGCTTCTATGGCAAAATCATGTCTTGTTGAAGTCTTTGTTGGGATGTGCGCATATCCCCTATCGTGCTCCTATATTATTGCAATTATTGCTTCTACACAAGTCTAAACTTTATCTTGCGTGACACTCTTTGGCATTGTCTCATTTGTGTACTTCTTCAAGGAGAAGGTCATGTTGGAGCTGTTGTAGAGGATTTCCGTCTTTTCTTTGATGTTAATCACCAAGAGTGTTCGATGATTATTGGTATATCCTCAATTTTAATGGAATTGAATAATTTAAATATAGATCATGAATGGATGAATAAACCCCTAATGGTATTATTGGTGGAATAATAATGTCCTTATGGTAAAAGTTAAAGAAATAAAAGTAATTTCATGTGTTCTATGGATTACAAAAACCATTAATACTTTTGGATAAAAGAAAGAATGGAAAATCCAATAATAAATGGATTTCTAAAGTAATTGACAATTGATATTGATTAAATATTGAATTGTGTGGAATACTCTAAAAAGGAGAAATTTCGTGCATAAATAAATTTAATAGCTTTACACATGGTTAGATAATAGAAATATGAGATAATGTGAAAGTTTCCAAAAGAACATAAAAGATATGGTGTTTTGGATAATTAAAAGAAGAATTGTCTAGTCATTAATGGAAATACAATCTTTGAGGCAACAAATTGTGTTTTCTCGGTCTGACTTTTGGGGTACTTGTAGATAATAATGAAAATAAGAGAATTCTAAAATTTGGAAGAAAAAGGACTATGCATGTCGTGTGTGTAATTAAATTATGAATATTCCAAAAGAGCAAGTTTCGTGCATAAAACTTGTTCCAATAAATCTCACAAAGTTGATTAAGGTCGGGAAAGACTTTAAAGAGTTTCCCTCCAAATTCCATAGAAAAAGGATGTTTCTAGTGGCCTAGAGAAATTTGTAAACATTGAGGGATCTAATTGAATAAATTAATATTCCTTTTTGAAGATATTGAAAAGGTGCAGTAGACTTTCTTATGAAGTAAGGAGACATACACTTATCTTACAGAGAACATTACATCAAAGGTTAATGGCTGGGCGGCGAGAACCCTGTCTCTTGTAGGCAAAATCTATTTGGTTAAGTTTGTCCATACTTCTATTCCTACATACAGCATGCAGACAGCTACTATACCTGCCTCGGTATGCAACAAACTGGATAGAAGCATACGACAATTTATTGGGGTGGAGGGCACAAAGATCATCCCATTTCTCAAGTTTCTTGGAATAAAGTCACTAAAAGCCTGGATAGGGGGGGTCTGGGTATTAAGTCCATGTCCGACAGGAATAAAGCACTTCTCTAGAAGAATACTTGGACTTTCCTCAATGCCAGACCCTCCCTGTGGCAGGAGGAGCTACAAAATAAGTATAAGAGTTACATCACTCGAAAGGGAGGCAGAGCTACTCCATTTTGGATATCCATTCACAAAGGAGTAAACTTCGTTATCACCAATAGTTCCAAAAGTATAGGAGATGGTTGGGATACCTTTGTCTGGTATGACTGATGGGTTCCTAATCAGCGGAAGCTTGAAGACATTTGCATTATACCCATTAGAGAATATATCAAGGACATGAAAGTCTCTAGAATCATCAACTTAGATAATAGTTGGGACATAGACTTCCTTTCAATAGATCTGCCCATGCATTGTGTGGAAAGCTTCACTAGCCTACCGGCCCCTAACCATGATAATGGCAGAGATCTCTGGAGTTCGAAGCATGAGATTACAGGGAGGTTTTCTATTAGTACAACCTATGAGCTTATCCACTCTGAAGAAACTGAACAAATTGATGAGGTATGGGGCAAGATATGGAACACCCAAGCTCCTTGAAAATTTCATATTTTCCTATGGTTAGCTGCACACAAAGCCATTATGACGAATGTCATATGACAACAAAATACCTTCACTGACTCTACAATATGTCCTAGATGTAAAGGTAGCGAGGAGTCCATACAACATGCTTTGTGTGACTACTCACATGTAGCCGAAGTATGGGCCCAAGTCGCATTCTGAGGTGATCTATTGATCAGCTCTGGTTCAGATTTCAAAAGTTGGCTATCGAAGATGCTACATGAAGACATCAACACCCTAACCAAATTCGTAGTGACCTACTAGACTATTTGGAAAGCAAGCAATGTAAAAGTGTTCAACAATTTGAAATCCCTGACGAGTTACCAGATAAACCGGATCATGGAGCTGAAAATTTTATTCATAAAGCCTGTGGGAACAAATCTCGAGCCCACCAGGAGGAAGTGTTCCAAGAATGTGCACAAACAGTGAACAAAGAAGGAAGGATCCTATGGATGACTGATGCTTCAGTTCATGGAAACATGGAAGCTATAGCGGTGATAGCCTTTGATTAGAATGGTCAGTGGATTGGAGGGTGTGCTAGGAAGATTAAAGTTGCCTCTACGGTCAAAGCTGAAACCCGAGCGGTACTCCTCGCTGCCGAAGCTAGTAAACTGAATGGCTACACACGATTTACTCTAGCCATAGATATTGAAATGACTGTGGAAATTCTAAAGGACACTACTGATAGTGTACCCTCAATCAGACATTGGGTCATGAAAATCCAAGGTATTTTGGCGGAAAGTGATGATGTCATTATCAAGAAGGTCAATAGAGGAATACTCCATGTGGTGGACAGCCTTGCAAAACATCACTTCAAAAATTACCAAGACGATCGAATGTACATCGATCCTCCCCTCAACCCGGTGGGTCAACCACCCTCTTATCTCATCTGTAATGGTAGGAGTCCTACCAAGTTTATTTTTCCAGTAGGTACATCTTGTAATCTTTGGATTTTCCCTGTACGAGGAGTGTAGGTTGAATAATATAGTCTCCTGGCTTCACCAAAAAAAAGGTGCATTTACAAATCTCTTTTTGACACCAAATCTTGCCCACATTGAGTTTAATCATTAGAAAATTCCCTTTAAAATTTGGATTTATTTGGATAAAGGGGAGAGAGTAATGAATTTTATAAGGATTCCCTAAAGTGAAGGGTTGATTAATAAATCGATATATGTAGCACATTTAATGTGACCAATACCTTGCCTTTCATGTCACATGACCTAATGGCGTCCGATCTGGATCGAACAATGGTTGGACCATCTTCTAATTTGGGACCAAATTGGAAATTGGCTACAAATTCTCTCTCACCCTCTCCTACTTTTCTCCCTCTCTGGTTCATGAAAGCATCAGAATTGAATGCTCCCGCGATAACCTTTTCTCAGCTCTCTCTCTCTCTAGAAGTGCTCTGTTCCATCTCTTGTTGTGCTAGATGTGCTATGCCGACAGCTGGTAGGGATGAGGCGGGCTCCTCCGCTCAGCCCTCCACCCTCAGGGATGGGCTGACTGCTTGGGGTTGCCAGGCGGTGGATGTGACGGTGGGCCATTCCTGGGCATCTACTGTCGAGAAGACGAGGGACATTCAAAGGAGTCTACGACCTGTGGAGGTTGAGGGCGATCCCAGAGTGCCTAGTTTCAAGAAGGATGATGAGCGGCCTTGGATGCGCATCTCTGAACCTGTGGCGGAGGCGATGGACGTTTTCCACAAAAACTCTGTCATCATCCAGGTGATGGGGCGGAGATGTGTTCATGAACATTTGTTGGGTTGGATGATAAGGTCGTGGAAGCCGAAAGGGGATCTCCAGTGTACCCCAATGCTGGGAGGGCTCTTCCTTGCCAGGTTCGTGACCGAGGAAGATGTGAGGGTGGCCCTTGATCAAGGCCCCTAGTTTTTTGACCATAAGTTGGTCCTGACTAGGAGGTGGTCACCGGAGGCAGATCTCAGTAGGGCAGCACTCTCGTCTGCACTGGTTTGGGTGATGCTACCGAATGTGGGTCATCAGTGGTCGACGAGAGCCATTACCATCATGGCCTATGGGATTGGAACCCCAAAAGTGGTTGATTTCTGGTCTCAATGCAGGTTCACAGGGGTGGCTCATATCTGCATCGATGTGCTGATCAGTTGCCCCCGCCGGTGGTGATGCTGGATATGCCTAATGGCAAGGAACTCGAGGTTAGGGTCATCTATGATGCCCTCCCAGATAAATGTGGAAGATGTAAGGTGTTTGGGCATGAGGAAGGATGCTGCCCGGGTGAACAGACAATGACGGCATAAAAGGTATTCGATCAGTTGTAGAAGACAAGAGGAAGGGCCAGGTCCAGAAATCATTGCAGAAGGTTGCCGGGGAAATCTGTTCCAATCTGAGTTGATAAGGATAACCCATCAACCCATGAGGACGTTGTGGGTGGAGATACAGGAGAGGTGGCTAGGTCGGCTGCTGCAGGGGCTGATATCTACGATCGTACCCATAGCTCGAACCAGGGGGAAGTGGTGGAGTCCAGGGATATTCCACCGACTACCATGGTGGTTGAGGTGGCAGTTGTGGAGGCGATGAGAAGTGGGAACGAGGTGGTCGATGTGCTGGAAGATAGAGGCAGAACCTTGTCTCCAGGAGCCAACCAATACTCTATATTAGAGAACTTGGATGCGGATGAACTGCTGGAAGAACTTTTGGGCATGAGCAGGAACAAGACGGACATGGCCCCTACATCTTCTGCGAGGGGTAGGCGTTCTTCGGCAAGAGTGACCTCCGTGGGCAGGGGGGTCACAAAGGAGGTTGACATGTCCATCCTCACATGGAATGTGAGGGGAACTTCCAAGCCTTGGAAGAAGAGAAAAGTGCGGAAGGTAATTGGGGAATGTCAAGCGACAATGGCATTCATTATGGAGATAAAAGTCAAGCGATCGATGGAGGAGAGGATGACGGGTGTGTTTCCTACTGAGTGGGGTGTAGAGTCCAATCTGGAACAAGTTGAAGTAGGCCGCATTGATGTTGGGTGGGACAGGAATGTTTGGGATTTATAGGTGATCCAAGCTATAGATCAGTTGATGGTCATTAGCTGTATCAATGTTGGTGGTTTCCATTGTGTGATCACTGTGGTGTATGGTCATAACGATGAAGGGAGAAGAAGGATACACTGGGAGAATATCATCATTTCAACTCAACATCAGGTTCCCCATCTGGTGGTGGGGGACTTCAACAATGTCCGTAGAGTGGGGGAGAAGGTTGGAGGTAAACCTATGCCAGATTCTATTTTGGGAAGGTTTAATGATATGGTGGATACGACCAATTTTGGTGGAGTTGAATATGGTGGGGGCATCATAACTTTGCACAATAAAAGGAGGCTGAAACATAGGATCTCTAGCAACCTGGATAGAGGTTTGGTGAATGATGTGTTGCTGGACACATTCCCGGAGGCTAAGGTGTTTCTAGGTGGTCACCCCAATAGTGATCATGCGTGGCTTAGAATTCCGCTGGCGATTACACATATGCAAAACAGGCCGTTCAGGTTTCTTAATTTCTAGATGGACTGGCTGGGGTTTAGAGAGGTGGTGGCTCGCACTTGGGCGGAGAGGGTGGATGGAAACCCTTTGTTTAGGGTGTCGAAGAAGTTAAAGAGGACCAAGGCTGCTTTGAAAGATTGGACAGGCGAGTGCTCCAATCTTCCGGTGTTGGTTAAAAAAGTTGTTGAAGATTATCGGGTGGCTGCGGAGGATCTTAGGGGGCATCCTGATGACCCAGGGAGTATGAGGAATGAAGAGAGTAAGGCTAAGAGACTGCTACAGCTTGAGAAGGTGGAGGAGCTATACTACTGGCAGAGAAGTAGGATTCAGTGGATAAATGATGGGGACCGCAACACTAAAATTTATCACAATGATACTAAGAAAAATCATATGCGGGATTGTATTTGTGGTCTGATGAAGGAGGATATGTCAGTTATGAGAGGTGAGCATGAAGTGGCTCAGGAGGTTGTACAATACTTCAAGCACTTGTACAACAAACAACAAAGAAGCAATGGGAGTGTGATACTCGATAGAAGGGTTACAGAGGATATAAATAGGGATCTCTGCGGCCCTATTCTAACTTCAGAGATCAAAGAGGTTGTGTTTGCTATTGGATCGTCTAAAGTACCGGGACCTGGCGGATTTAAAGGAAAAAAATTTCAAGCTTGCTGGGATATTATTGAGGAGGATATGTGTCGTGCGGTTAGGTGGTTTATGGTGGGAGGTAACATGGTAAGGAAGGTTAATCATGCTTTCATTAGGCTGATACCGAAGAATAATAGGCCAGCTTCTATGATGGACTATAGACCCATAGCCTATTGCACAGTTCTCTATAAAGTCTTGGCCAAGCTGATGGCGGGCAGATTGAAGAAGGTGCTACCTATGATCATTTCTACTGAGCAACTCACTTTCATCAAAGATAGATCCCTGGCCGAGGGTGCGCTGCTTGCTAAGGAGTTTTTGGAGGACTTCAGTTATAATAGGTCTACGAAGAAGGCTTGCATCAAACTGGATATCACGAAGGCCTATGATCAGGTGGAGTGGTCTGCCCTATCGAGAATCATGGGTGTGCTTGGTTTCTCAGACAGATGAATCAAAATTATGAGGCAACATGTGGAATCCACTTCCTTCGTTGTTCTAGTCAACGGGGTGTCGCATGGGTTGTTTAAGGCCTCGAATGGCCTAAGGCAGGGGGGTCCCCTATCCCCTTTGCTGTTTGTTATCATCATGGAATATCTTTCACATAGCATCCATCGAGAACAGGACACTGGGAATTTGAAGGTCTTAAAGGTGGGAGGCATCCAATTTGGTCACATATCCTTTTTGCGAACGACGTCATGGTGTTCATTGTCAGACATGCAAAGTATCTCAGTAGAGTGAAGAAGATTCTGAACGTTTTTGGGAAGCTGACCGGGCTGTACATCAGCAAAATTAAGTCTAGAGTTTTCATCTCTCGGTCTTGTGATCAGAGAAGAGGGAGGTTGAGGAAGGCAGCGGGTATCACCAGGGGAGTGTTGCCGACGAAGTATTTGGGGATACCTTTATCAGGTAGGCGAAGGAATGGCAGCCACTATAGCTCTATGATTGATGATCTTAGATACATTATGGACAAGTGCACAGGGAACAACATTTCTATTGCTGGTAGGTTGGTTTTGATCAAGGCTGTCCTCTCAGCTAAATTTAATTTCTGGTCTCGGATTACGGAAATTCCTAAGTTCATCATTGATAAGGCCAGGAATATCTTGAGTGGTTTCCTCTGGGGCGAAAAAGGCTACGGCATGGCTTGGGCCACTATTGCTAGGACAAGGGAGCATGGTGGCATGGGGGTGTTGGACTGAAAGTGGTTTGCAGACAGAGCTACCTATCTTCGGATCGACAGATTTCTCACGAAGCCAGATTCGTCATGGGTGAAGTGGATCAGACTTAGATACGGTTCTTGCCTTGATGCTCAACCGTCGAGGGGGGCCTTGATGGTGTGGAGGCGCATGAACAAGTTGTGGAGCGCTGTGAAGCAGGAGTATAGACAGTTAGATAGTAATACTTGGTGTTGTTTGGCGGACATGCCCGAGATTCAGAGGATGGTAGGACCTCTTGTCCCTTGGTTTGTGGTTGTATGGAATAAATGGCTAGTGCCTAAGTGGAGTTGCAATATTTACAGGTGTGTTTTGGGATGCTTGCCTACGGCAGATAGGATGGAGGGATGGGGGTTGCTGGTTGATACACAGTGCAGGTTGTTCTTGATGGAGATCGAATCTCATCGGCACCTCTTCTTTGATTGTGATTTTTTCAAATATATCTGGGTTCATTTCACCTTGAAGTGTGGTTGGGGGGTTCACCTCCCTCGAACCTCATGGAGATTTTGGATTGGCTGCGTACCAAGATGGCTAGGGATCATGCTTTAGGTTCGTTCACGAGTTTGGGGTTATCTGCGCTGACATTCCTTATCTGGCAGGAAAGGAATGCCAGAGTACATGGGGGTAGGGAGTTGGACAAGTTCTAGTGTTTTGATGTGCTTACAGATAGACTCTGTTGGGTGTGTAAGGCCAAACCTGCGCTTTATAAAGGTTTGAGTCTCATAGTGAAAAGACAGTGGGGTTTTTGTAGTTAGTCACCCCGAGGTGGTTTTTTGCTACTTCCCTTGTACAGTTTGGTATAGTGCTCCTATACTTTGGTCTTAGTAATATTTTACCTGATCCAAAAAAAATCATCAGAATTGAGTCCCATTAAATTCAAGAAACCAAATCAGATCTACCTACCCCTAGTTTCCCTAATTTCTATGTGAGATTGGGATTTCCTCAAATACTCGCTAGAGTTGGAAACTCCATTATAGCTCCAGTCACATGTTGTTAACCTTGTCTATATAAAGGCCTCCCATGGATTCCTGAGAGAGGTACAACATACATGGACGTTGATTTTGTTTAGGCCTTTTGTTGCTCAAGTTATTACCATCTGACTCCCTTCTTCACACCCCCTCTTCCTGGATTCATCACCGCCGACCTCCTCCGAAGAAGGTTGGAGGGAGATTCCAATATCCTTGCCCGAGTCTAGACCATGTGAGGTCCCTTAAAGTGATGAAGAAAAGGGAGCCCTCTTAGGGCAACACTGTGGGGGGGGGGACCGGCGGAGTATCTCCATGCCCCACTTTGTTTCTTTGTGAAAATAGAGTTGCACGAGCATGACTCAGTGAGAGGGAGGAGAAGTGGGGCGAATGGCGGTCTACCTATTGGGCCGAGTCAGCAATCAATGAACCATGGTCCAACATGGCTTGACTAAACTCTAGACATGTGGGGCCTACTCACCCAATGTGGCTGGGAGCTGGTTGCGCTTGGACCAATCATGAGATGCCACTTCATGCCCTATTTAAGTTTGGCATGTATATCTTCCAAAAATCATAGAAATTAGTAGGATTATCCAAATACATCCAACCTATATATCAAATTAATTGAGATCTAATCAGGCTTCTTATTATAAAAATAGTACAAATATGTGCTGGAGTGGTGATTAATGTATAAAATCCTAGTTTCGGCAATTATGATTTTTAAAATAGTAAAATTGGTTATTTTGAGATGTTATATAATATTGTTGAATAAGATGAGAAATTAGGATGATCAATAACATGTGTAATTAGGATCTTGAACATCAATGATGTAACTTGCTATAACCTTAATGTGTCTAATATAATATAAGAGTTCCTGATGCAATAACATGGTAGATTTGATAATCATGGATACACTTAACATGAATTAAGTTTCTTTAGTCATTAAAAAATAACAAAAACGGGGATTAGAGTTTTGAAGCATAACTCTACTAACTAACAATCAATGAAATTTGAAACTTAGGTTAGGACCCGAGTAGGGTTTGATGTGAATAATGTGATGGTGAAACTTATGGATTTACTTACATGCGGATTAAAGTCGATTGTTTAATTTGCTTTCTTGGTTGGATAATAGCTTATAAATGCATAATCTTCATGGCTCACCATTGACGTATGATATTATGCCTAAGATTACCCACATTAGTTTGCTCACATTTTCTAAGGTTTTCTCGAGGATTGAACAATTAAAATGTTATTTGTTTATTTATATTTTGTTAAATTATAATGCCACTATGACTATTACATAAAGAAAGTTTATGTGAAGAAAATTCCATTTATATTTACAATTATTTGATGGAATATATGTTTTTAGGTTACTTGCACACTTTTGCATGCACCTCACGTACAAAATATAACTTGTTATACTGATCCATGGTTTTGGTTTCACAACATTTTAGTTACATGGTAGATAAGATGGCATCAAGATGTGAATGTCATATGAAAGTACTTGAAGAATTAAAGTTAACTAGTAAGGAGGATGAGCTAGTTGCTTCTTCTCATGTGTTGTAATTATCATGGTGAAAGTTCATGTAAGTATTTTGTAGATAATAATTGTGAAACATTGAAATTATTTATACTACTTGTTATTTGATTAAAATCCGATTCCTCGGGAAAATTTAGGTAATGGCTCTCATTTTTTGGCCTTCCTTAATTGGGGGTTGCTGAAAAGCGAGGTCGACATTTGGTATTAGAGCACCAAAATTTTCCAAATAGTATTTATTAGTTTATAATTTAAAGTAATATGTAGAATAATGAGGAAATTACTTGGGCATCTTTTATAGACGATGGTGTTTAGAAGGGACCAAAAGTGAGGGCCAACAAAACATTCCTCTGCACTGCTAGTCAGATTACAAGGACTCTCAAGTATGTGTATCCTGCCTGGACAAAGTTGGACAATTTTGCCCGAAGTAAAATATTGTTAGGTTTTCTTCTCATCTTGATTCATCCACTCATCATCTGCTTTCTTAATCAACCCTAAAAGATACTTCCCTCATCATTCCAATTTAGGTTTTATGAGAAGAAGTAGGATTAAATCATCCTCTGCCAATTAATGTACATGTAACATGGACATAATAATATCTATCAAATGTGGAAATAATAATGTACAGATAATGTGAAAACAACAATGTACATGTAAAAATAAAGTGAAAATTTTTATGGGTTTTTCCTTATGAAGGTAACCCTACATGAAACTAGGTTTGATTTGGGAAACCCTAGTGGGTCAAGAAATATAAAATTGTAAGATGCAGGTGTGATACCTAACCTGCATACTAAATCCTAATCTTGGGTAATGAGAGTGATGAGGGTGAGATGGTAATCCTACCCATATGAACCCTACTTAGGGTAAGAGGAAAGAGGAGATAGAAATAGAGTTAGGTGACTCAGCCTCCCATGCATGGATGTGGAGAAATTCATGCATGATGCATGTGAAAGGATTTGGATATATATGACAAACATAAATAACCAAGGGTTATACATGAAAATGAAAACATGAATATAACTTACTCATCGTCCTAATGTTATCTCTAGAGGAATGGATGTATAAAGAGTACCCCCAGTGAGTGGGTATGCAACCCCCAGTGAGTGGGAAAGCTATTGAGACTACCCCCAACAAGTGGGTATGTTATTAGATGTACCCCAGTGAGTGGGTATGCTATTGAGAATACCTCCAGAGAATGAGTATGCTACCCCCTGGGAGTGGGTATGCACCTAGCGAGTGAGTAAGAATAGCCTCAGCGAATGGGTATACCATAGAGATTGGGAAAATAAAGGTTGAGATGTTATAACCAAAAAATCATGCATAAAAATGAAAATATGAAACCTTTAGGGTTGGTGTCCCAATTAGAGGTGGGTCATCCAAAGAGTGGGTAAAGGACCTATGGAGGAAGAAAAACCAAAGACCTTGGGTTCAAGTTGTGTCTAGAGAGCCTAGACTCCTCCTGTGAGCCATGAGGGAACCCTAGGTTAGGACCTTCTTTGAAGGGGGAGATGACAAAACAATTTAAAGATTGAGTTAACATTAACTGCCACCTAAAGTTTAAAGAACAAATGATACAAAATATGAAATCACATATATTAAGTATGATTCTTTGAACCCAAGTATGCCATCACTAAATAATATGAGGAAAAGTCACCATGCAAGTGGCTGACAATATGAGACGAAGCCCAGAATAGAAAGTTGACATGAGTCAAATGAGGGGATATAAAATGAATAATGAGTATCATAAGAGAAGGAGGAAATTCAGTTTAAAGAATTTCATATGAAACTATTGTGCTTTAATATGGTTAAAATTGTAATATCTCAAAGAAACCCTTTGGAAGGGTTGAGCCCAAAGTCCATCCTAAGTTCAAGTAGGGAGTATTAAGGGTACATGGGACCGATAGGATTAGGAGTTGATTGTTCCCCAAATGCACAAGACCATCTAGTCAGGAGGTAACAACTATGGTTTCCCGAGGCCCATGTCTTAGGATATTGGTTAGCTGACGAGTTCATGAGGGAAATGAGTGAATGCGAGAGGCACTCCCTAGATGCATAAGTATGATATCACTCCAAAAGTATATGTACCCCTAGAGACATCTAGGAAGTGACTAAGGCTCATAATACATGAGGTGCAACTATACAAGATATAAGAAGTTATGTAATAACGAAAGGAATTGTTAGAAACTCAAGAGTGAGAAAAGAACTCGACTCCATAAAATATAAGAATGATGTGGAATTACAAATTAATTTATGATTTAGAGTCATGTTGAGTATGATTCAACCTAAAATATAAAATTTTAGGATAATGTGTGTATGCATCATCTTTGCTCTTGGAATGGGATGAATTTTGTATTGGATCTATAGTGAAGAGCTTATTTCATCCCATTATGAGGGAGAGAGTTTTGGTAGAATCATGGTATGCTTAAAATTCACATAAGTGAATGAATGTACTAAGTGGACTTTAATAACATGATCTGGGGTTTGAGGTGTTACCTCACCCTTATGTGGAAATAAATGAATGATAGGTTGGAAACCTAGGTGAAAGGATAGTCACCAAGTGAAATTTGAAATAAAAAATGAAAATGTAATCACCAAATGATGATATCATGTATATACTAAGGATGTAAATATGCCTTCAATTAAATTCAGGTACCAATCTTAGTGGTAATGTGAGAAATTTGCATATCTATAAATGATGTAAGAGATATCTAAGAAGTGTTGACAACCTTAAGGCTTTAAACTAAAATGAGTTATCACTCACCATGATCTTACTACGTGTGAATTTTAGTGACAAAATTCTTTTTAAGGAGGGGTGGATGTTATATCCTCAATCTTAATGAAAATGAATAATATAAATACAAATCATGAATACATTAATAATTCCCCAATGGTATTATTGGTGGAATAATAATTTCCTTATGACACAAGTTACAAAAATAAAAGGAATTTCATGTGTTCTATAGATTATGAAATCTATTAATACTTTTTGACAAAAGAAAGAAGGTAAAATCCAATAATTAAGGGATTTCTAAAGTAATGGACAATTGATATTGACTAAATATATAATTGTGTATAATTTTCTTGCATAAATAAATATTAATAGCTTTATTCATTGTGGGATAATATAAATATGAGATAATGTGCAAGTTTCTAAAAGAAAATAAAAGATATAATGTTTCAAATATATAAAAGAATAATTGTCTAGCCAGTAGTGGTGACACAATCTTTGAGGCAACAAATCATGTTATTTCGCTCTAACTTTTTAGGTACTTGTAGACAATAATGAAAAGAAGAGAATTTTAGAATTTGGAAGAAAAAGGACTATCCATGTTGTGTGCGCATTTAAATTAAGAATATTCTACAAGAGAAAGTTTCGTCTAGAAAAGTTGTCCCATTAAATCCCATAAAATTTATTAAGGTTGGTAAATAATGTAATAAGTTTCCCTCCAAATTTCATAGAAAAAAGATGTTCTAGTGGCCAGATAAATTCATAAACATAGAGGGATCTAATCAAAATAAATGAATTATATTCCTTTTTGAAGAGAGAGAAAAGGTGCATCTAGAAATATTTTTGACACCAAATCTTGCCCACATTGAGGTTTAATCATTCGAAACTTCATTTTAAAATTTGAAGTTATTTTGATAAAAGGGAAGAGAGTTATGAATTTTATAAGGATTCCCTAAAGTGATTTGTCACATTTAATGTGACCAGAACCTTACCTTTCATGTCACATGACCTGATGGTCATCCGATTTGGATCTGATGATGGATGTACCTTCCTCTACCTTGTGACCAATGTGGAAACTAGCTACAATACCTCTCTCACCCTCTCCTCCTTTTCTCTCTTTTGTTTCATGAAATCATTTGAAATGAGTCCCATTGGATTTGGGAGACTAAATTGGATGTACCTACCCCTAGTTTCCCCAATTTCTATGTGAAATAGGGATTTCCCCAAATCCTCACTAGAGTTGGAAGCTCCATTAAATCTCTAGATCACTTGTCGTTAACCCTATATATATGAAAGCCTCTAATGGATTCTTGAGAGAGGGAAAACATATATGGACACCAATGTTGTTCCAGCCTTTTGCTTCTCAAGTTTTAGGCACCCTAGAAGGTTGGAGTGAGATCCTAATCTCTCCTTACCCCAAATCTAGACCATTCAAGGACCCTTGGAGAAATGAAGAAGAAGGAGGCCTCTTGGGGCGGCACTATGCGGGGGGGGGGGGGGCAGAGGAGTTTCTCCACACCCCACTATGTTTCTCTATGAAAATAGAGTTGCACAAGCATGACTCAACAAGAGGGAGGATAAGCGGGGTGACTGGTAGTCTACCTATTGGGTCAGATTAGCAGTCAATGAACCGTGGTCCAACATGGCTCGACTAAACTGTAGACATGCGGGGCCCGCTCACCCAGTGCGGCTAAGAGATGGATGTGCCTGGACCAATTGGGAGGCACCACCTCATGCCCTATTTTACTTTGGCATGTTTATCTTTAAAAAATTGTAGAAATTAGTAGGATTATCCAAATATAGCCAACCTAAATTCATTGGGAAAACAAGGAAAATCTAAATAAAATATAATTGAGATCCAATTAGGCTTATTGCTCTAAAAGTAATGCAAATATGTTTTAAAGTGGTGATTAATGTATAAAAATCCTAGTTTTGGCAATTATGATATTTAAAATAGTAAAATTGGTTCTTTTGAGATGATATATGATATGTTGAATAAGATGAGAAATTAGGATGACCATTAACATGTGTAATTAGGATCTTGAACTTCAATGATGTAACTTGCTATAACCTTAATGTGTTTAATCTAATATAAGAGTTCCTAATGCAATAACATGGTGGGTTTGTTAATCATGGATACACTTAACATAAATTAAGTTTCTTAAGTCATTAAAACAACAAACATGGGGATTAGAGTTTGGACATATAACTCTAATGATAACTCAAATTCGAGGAAATATAACACCTAGGTTATGACCCGAGTAGGGTTTGATGTGAATAAGGTGATGGTGACACTTAAATATTTATGTACATGTAGATTAAATTCGATTGTTTGATTTGCTTTCTTGGTTGGATAATATGCTTACGAATGCATAATCTGCATGGCTCACCATCGAGGTTCGTGATTACGTCTAAGACTACCCACATTAGTTTGTTGATATTTTCTTAGGTTTTCTCAAGGATTGAACAATTAAAATGTTGGTTGTTTATTTATATTCTGTTCAATGATAATAACACTATGAATATCACATGAAGAAAAATTTCGTGAAGAAAATGCTAGTTTATATCTGCAAGTATTTGATGGAATAAATGTTGTTAGGTTACTTGAACACTTTTTCATGCACCCCAAATATATTATATAATTTGTTATATTGATCCATGCTTTTGGTTTCATGATGTTTTAGGTACGTGCTAGATAAGATGGTGTCAATATGTGATGGACTTACAAAATTACTTGAAGACATTAAAGTAAACTAGTAAGGAGTATTAGCTAGTTACTTCATCTCACGTGTAGTAGTTCTCATGGTGACAGTTCATGTAAGCATTTTGTAAACAACAATTGTGAAAAAATGAAATTATTTTTTATTACTTGTTATTTGATTAAAATTAGGATCCTTGGGAAAATTGTAGGTAATAGCTCTCATCTTTTTGGCCTTCCATAATTGTGGGTTACTGAAAAGTGAGGTCCTTACAATTATTGTGCAGTATTGGCAGGAAGATGAACTTTGGTAGCAAGCTCTATACAAATTTCTACATTCGCTCCTTTTTGTCAGAGCCTTTGTTTTCGACAATGTCCTCCGTTAACACGTAGTATGCTATGTGTTTATAGGAATACCATATGCAAGTACGGATTGGTAGGCCATCATACACTCACAATCATATATCCATTTGGTCCCATAGTGTCACAAGGTCATCCTTTAGAATGTAGATTCCATCTCTTTCAAAGATAACTTTCCCCAGCTCGTCGCCTGCTTTCAACCTATTCATTATTAACTATAGTGACTCTTAAGACATGTCTCTATAGGATCATCTATCAAAATTTGGGAAGATGGATTTGATGATTCCTACTGGCCCTTCAGACCTTGCTTCATATATCTCGTCCTCATCCATCTTCCCTTCCTCTGGTCCCTCTATGATAGTTTGTGGAATGGGTTTGCAGATAGTTGGATGTGAAGGTGCCTCTGAAGCTTATGGACTCTTTGATGTGGTACGTGTAAGCTTCTCTTTAATTGTCTATTATTGAGGTTGACCCTTGTCTTAGAATCCTCCCATACCTTCTATTAATACTAAGCAAGCCATTGCACTATCTCCAATCCTAACTTCCTTCTACCTATCTAGACCTTGTCATCATGTAGTGTCACTTATGTGCCACAATCAACACCCCCTTCACCTTCTTGGAACTCAAGTGGACCTCTATGACACCTCCATACCTAATATCTCCCTTCTTCCACACCCGCCTACATCCTTTGATGACATGCTCTCCCTCATCTCAGTGGTGCTCCATTTGAGAGGGAGCCACAACTAGATATGGAATCACCCAACATGGAATTAGTCCACAAAGGAGACTGCACCCTCAATTGGCCACAAGAAGCACCCTAGCTAGCCCAATCTAGGGCTTTCCAGAGCCATATTGGGTCATTGATCGAGGTAGGGCTCTTTTCCTTTTTTCAATCAATCACTTATTTAAATACTAGAAATATAATTATGTTAAGAAAGACATAATAAATAGTAGAAATATCTTATGATTGTAAAATTGCATACCAATCTAATTCCTTTGGCAAAAATGATGGGCCAAAGCCTTAATTGATTTATTGCTTTCTGTTTCATAGTTTAAAAGGATATAAAATGGTGTTTTCAACTTTATATCAACATAAGCACTAAGTAATATCTTCGTTACATCTAAAATATGAACCCTTAATTAGGTTAATTGTGATCCAAAAACCTTTTAACAACCTAATGCCAATTCCTCTCTCTCAATGGAAAAGGAGTTAATGAGCCAAGTATGTAGCTAACCATAGATCTGTCCTTATAACCCTAAATGATGTTATCTCATCAATAAAACCCTAATCTAACCATGGGTATGATTATAATAACCATAATTAATCCAAAACCCTAATACTTGGGTATTATAGATAGATAATGAAATTAGACCCATAATACCCTTTTAAGGTGATTCTATCTCATATTTCAGTAGATATAAGTTGAAATTCAAGATCTTATTAATTAGATATGTAGGATATCAAATTAATTCTAGTTTTCCTTGTGTGGAATATAATATGAAGTAGTGCTTTTTCTTATTTGAGATCATTGATTGTATGAGATATAAATGTAGTATTGATTTTTGTCATGACATTGAGAACATAAATAAAGAAATGGTTCGAGAAACTAAATGTAGTATTACAACAATCATGTTTTCCCTCCTGGAATCTTTTTGGTTTGAGTACATGGATACCAATGGAATATCGACACAGAAAGTAATATGGATCTGGGGTTGTCACACTTTTGATATCAAATCAGTAAAGACATGAGAATCTTATTTTTCAAACAAGATGAAAAAAGTACCTATGGTAATAGTGAGAGAGATATGGACTTATTATAACTCATACATTGTGATGTGTTTGGACCTTTTCATATATTAAAATATGTATGTCTTATGAAACGCAAATTAGAATCTTTTGAAACATTCAAGAAATTCATGAATGAAGTACAAAACCAAGTTTGAAAAGAACTAAATCACTTTGATCATATCGGATTGGTGAATATCCTAGCCAAGAGTTTGATGTCATTTAGAAGGATTGCAGCTTGTATCACAAAGGACTCCACCTATAACAACACAAAATAGTGGTGTATCAGAAAGAAGGAATCACATCATTTTGGACATGGTACGATCCATGATGAGTTAAGATGAACTTCATGTATCCTTTTGGGGAGATGATTTTGAAGCTGTTGTGTTTTCATGTAATTAAGTACTTTCCAAATCCATAGAAAAGACACCAATGAGATATGGAATGGGAAACATTCCAGTATGTCTTTTAGAAAAGTTTGGGGATGTGAAACTTATGTAAAGAAACAATTATGTGAAAAGCTTGGATGCAAAGCCAGATAAATGTAATTGTATTGGGTACCCAAAGGAAACTATAGTTTCCTACTTCTATATTCCATATGAGAACAAAGTTTTAGTTTCTAGAGATGGTGTATTCTTCAAAAAGGAAATTATATCCAGAGGAACCAATGGGAGAAAAATAACATTGTTGAAATTCAAGACCAACAAGTTGACATTGAACTAGTATAGGTAGATAAGGATTAGAGGGACCACAAATTGTTGTGGAACCTCAAGTCCCAAATGTAGAATAGGAACCTCTAAGGTTTAGTGGGGAACATTTTTATCTTGAGAGATATTGATTTCTCATTGCTCAAGAAAATAATGTGTTGTTCATTATAGATGATGAGACAACTGCGTATTTGAGTCTTCAGGGACCAAAGTTTTAGAAATAGCTTGAGGTCATCAGGTATGAGATGGATTCCATGTACACCAACAAAGTACAGACTTTGGGTGATCCACCTCAAATGGTAAAACTGGTAAGGTGTAAAATGGTTCTTCAATAATAAGACCTACATGGATAGTAATGTACAAACCCATGAACGTAGATTGGTTACAAAATATGTGACATCCTAGATTTCAAGGGTTTAATAAACCACTATATCTACATGAAAATAAGGATTAAATTATGCATGAAACCCTAGATAATAATTGTAGATATGTTTTGAAGTTATTAATTTACTGATATGTGTTCCCTGAGGTAAATTTAACTAATTGACCCATTGAAATATGTGATGAGATGTGTATGATTTATAGTTAAGAAACTAAAATCACCTCCTAGGTAAAAGACATATAATCAAGACTAATTTTTAGGATTACGTGAATGATTAGAGACAATCATAATGTTTTTATAATGTTTAGGAGTCGTTTAGTATCATATATGACTGACATGTTGCTTAGAATGAGCATAATTTAAGGAATTAAATTAAGATGCTAATCAATGTTTCATTGATATCATAAGCATCCATGGGGTGTATCGAGAAGTAGTGGAGCTATAATAAAAATATCATGTGATTTAAATGAATTACTTAGGAGATATTAGGACTAGAAACTTGAGGTTTAAGATTGGAAAATAGGCCATTGGTTTAGTTACAAGCCTCTTCTTTTTCACAAAAGACAACTAACTATTGTGGTGGGAGGGATTCAAGCACATCATGAATTTGGGAGGTGTGGCAAAATCCCAATCCTCATGCATGATACAATGTCCTTTCTTGTGTCTTAAACCTTAAATTTATCTATAAGGAGAGATGTTGACCACCTCAACAATGAACACATATATCTTGGATCATGGACCTAAGTGTGAGATGCCTTAGAACTAGTTGTTGTTTTGAAACTCTCCAACACAAAACTACTCATCACCCCTCTCAATTGTCACTTGCAACTTGAAGCTAGAGGAGTGAGAGTGTAATGGTGTGTGCAAGGATGGTCAGTATGAAGCATTGGTAGAATCGTCAAGGATAGATCGGTTGAATATAGATTTAAAAGCAACAAGCTCCTTCAAATTTCTGACTAGCAGATGATGGAGGAAGGTAACAATCCCAGAGAGGACTTCCACTTATCCTCCTCACATGTAAAGACGTCTATAATGTCCATGAGTCTATAGAACTCCCTGAGTCCATGTTCATGAGTATATAGAGATCAAGGCAAGCTTGGAACCTCATCGCACTACTCCTTCACATACCACCTGATCACCCATTGATGAAGACCATTGCAGACTACTCGAAATTGAGCTCTACTACAATGGAGAAGAAGGCAGTTTCATAAGAATGCATTTTCAAATGGAAGTGGGTCTAGGAAGACTGTAGTAGCCACTACTATTTTATTAGGAGATAACCTTAATCATTGTTAAGGTACTACGATACCTTAAGGATCCTTATTTGGGGATCAAAATACTTGGTTACATTTCCTTTGTCAGGCCCTCACGGCGTTGGCCAAGTGGAGAATATGCGGCTTGCCTGAACCCTCCCTTTTTTTAGAATGGGGTGTCTGGGCACGTGTGTGGCCATATGATGAAGAGGACTCCACAATATCCAAGTTTTGATGAGTCTCCCAGCATCACCAATAGACATTGAAGCTCTTATGTGCGGTGAAGCTTCCGTCACAAATACATGATGATGTGCTTCAGGAACACAAATGAGAGGAGCATGGACCAACTCGTTAAGGAGAGCCCAATCAGGGTCAACCAGTCCAAGGAATGTAGAGTCCAAGTGGCAATCATCTAGGGTGCCTAGAGGAAAGATCCAATGGCCCATCATTTCCTAAAAGTTAAATCCTTTTCTTATTCTAAGAAAATAACAAAAATTTAGAAATGAAATAAAAAATAGGTTCATTGACCTAAAAAACCCACAAAATACCCTAGACTCCGAAAAATGTCTATTTTATTAATAGGCCCTTAGATCAGGTTTTTGATCCTTAATTACTCATGGTTTTTATTCTAGAAGTAATTCTTTTAGGGTTCATAGAGTAGAAATTATATAAATATGATGAATTTTATTTTTAAAAGATGCCAATTGAACCCTTATATCATGTGGATACTGAATATGGACTTTGATCCAATAATAATGCCAAAATGTTAGGTGTTTCCTCATTAATGACTAATTAGATGCTTTTATCATCATATTAATTCTAGAAAATAGACCAATCATCTGAAAATATGAAAATCAAATCAATGCCTTTGTGTGATCTCCTGATCAGTAGAAAATAGCAAACATGTGTTTAATCTTAGTTTGAACCTAGGTTTGGTCAAAACCCTAATTTAGACCAAAATATTAAAATAATGGTGAACCTTGTATTAATGATTATTAATTATTATTAATCAGGTGATTTGCAGAATAGTAGATGATCATGGATATATTAGGAATCACTGAACTCAGTTGTGTGGATTTATTAATTATATGACTATGTTTTTCTTGGTTGAAATCATAATTTTTAGGAATGTTGTTGTATTTGAAATATTGGATCTAGTATTTATATGCAGTACTCAATAACTTGTCATTTGAAAAAATAATTATGTGTAGATGTTTATAGTTATTAAGTTTTTCATTATCCCCTTATGAGGAAGGATTAATGTTGACTAGTAAAACTCCCTAGAGCACTTGGTGTACATGGAGTTTCCTGTAGTACTAGGTACACGAGATTGGACCCAACATATATGTTTTGGTACTAGTCCATCTTAGTAATGCAACTCATCTAGAAAAATTAATAAAACTTGTGTATTATGATTAATTAAAGAATTTCTTTTCATAATACTATTTCATTATTTTTTCAAATCTTTTCAAGTTATGAAAACGATAAATATATGCATATTTCATCCAATGATCACAACAACTTGTGTTTTGATCTAGTGCTTCACGTATGTTTTAGGTTCAGAGCTAGCATGGGAGAAAAGATGGAAATTGAGATGATGTATAGGTTGTACCTATTTTGAAATATCGTAATTAGCATACATCACCATGCAGTTGTAAAATCTACTTTCAATATGTACTTGTAATTCATTTTTTAATAGTTCATTTTGTAATATACACATGTTGATTGTTGTGATTGTTTCTATTGTGTACTAATGCTTATTTGTTAATGTATGTGTAATTTTTTTTTTCAAAATCACACTCTAACGAACATTTTCAGAGTTCGTCCACTTAGCCCCATGGGATTTCAGGAAGGCAAAATCTGGGGATGCTACAAATAAAGTTTGTAAGTTACAAAGGTCAATCTATGGACAGAAGCAAGAATCTCAGAGTTAAAATCTTTTTTTTGAAGAGACATACAAATAGTTAGGTTGTATCCAAAATGCATATCAACAATGTTTTTACAGCACGTTATTGCAAAATGCTCATATTTGTCATGTTATATGTGGATGGCGTACAATTGATAGAGATATGACATATCTACTCTACTACTCATAAAACATGGCTGGGAAATACCTTCTTAATGAAGGACTTAGGATAAGTATCCTATATTATAGGATTCAAGATATATAGAGATAGATCTAGAAGGATTCTTGTCCTAAGACAATATACATACATTAACAAATATCTGAATAGGCTTAGCACGTTGAGTTCTATGTTAGGAAACTTACAAATGTCTCATGGAATAATTTTGTCTAGAAATGATGTCCTAGAACTTTGAAAGAATAGGCATTCTTGAGTTAGATTTGATTATCCTCCAAAAATGGATCCATGATGTATGCAATGATATGTATGCATCCATAAGTCTCGTATGATTTGAACATGATGAATAGGTACCACTGATGGTCACTGGAATGTTGCAATGAACATCCTTAAGAACTTTATAAGAACTAATAATCAATTACCACATTATGGTGGTGAGGAAAAATTAGTGGTAAAATTCTACACTACTGCAAGCTTCCAAACTGACAAGAACATTTACCAAGCACAATTGGTATTCATATTTTTCCTAAATGACAAAGTTGTGAGCTGGAAGAGTTCCAAGAAACAAATTGTGGTTTATTCTACGTACTTAGGCATCACCATCTCATATGTGTATAAAAAATTTAGAGAACCGAATAAAAGAAATGTTATAGGTCCTCTAACTAAAGTGATTTTATGGCATAAACATGATGGTCATGTTAGATCGATTGGACTTAGGTTCATGAGTGATTGGATGTAGTTCAAATGGAAAATTTTCAAATATATGCCCTAAGAGACATCATGTGATGACTACATAAGAGATATTTTGTACTTTATTTAATTATTAATAAAATCCAGTTCCAATAATTATGTTTGTTTCAATATTGAGATATTGAATAAACATAATAATGTCCTAATAATGGTTAACTTGATGTTGTCTTCTTTAGGTGAAGGATGTAGACTTGAGATCATATGTATGATAAGAGTATTCATTCTTGTTATGTCCCTAGTCACATATTATTGTTGATAGTATAATACAACAATAATACACACGACTAGCATGCATGGTTATTGATGACTATGTCTCTTGTCTAATGCATGAATACTTGTTAGAGAACAAGTTATACTGGATAAACCCACCTTGAGATTGACACATGGAAGTCTATGTTAGAGTCATACCTCATGTGACAGTGGTGGTTGTGATCCTTAGTAATCAAACCTTTAGAAAAATGTAGACTATAATATTCAAGTTCTTGGGAAGTTTGATCAGATTTTACATGTCAAAGTAACAATTACTGATAGATCCTTCTATATCTCTATTGTGTATGGATAAAATTATAGTAATGATGGATCTACTTTATGGAGTAGTATTCATAGTTTTTCTGACCCTATTGATTACTTATGGTTTCTAGTAGGAGATTTTAATGTTGTTAGGCTTAATTTTGAGAAGGAAGGAAAGCTCCCGCCTACAAGAAAATCCATGGAGGAGTTTAATGAATGCATCTCTTCTTGTGGCCTATTTGAACTAGTCTTAAGGGGCCTTTTTTACTTGGGATAATCACCAAAATGGTGGTGATTTTGTTACCTCCAAGATTGATAGGGTCTTGTTTAATCATCTCTTCTTGGATAATATTTATGAGTTCCATTGGCATGAATATTTCAAATACTATGAAGGTCATAGGATTGCTTCTATTAATCTGGGTGATAGAAGGAAAGTCAGATCTCCTTTTTTTATCAATGCTTGGTCTAACAACGATAATGTTTTTAATATTGTTAGGTCAGTTTGGGATATTCAATTTGATGGCCATGCTATGTTTAAAGTTTACAAGAAATTAGCTAATGTGAAGGAGAAGTTGAAAGAGTGGAACTGGAATGTTTTCGATAATGTATTTGATAGTACAAAAGTGCATAGACTTAAGGCTCTTTGTGCTCAGGAATAGGATGAGTATAATCCTTTGAACCCGACCCTCTAGGAAGAAGCTAATATGTTGAGAAAGGAATTGAAACATGCTTAATCAAATGAGGAGTCCTTATTTAAATAGAATTCAAGGAATCAATGGTTGTGAGAGGGCGATATAAACTTGAGATTCTTATATGTGTCACTTAGAACTAGAAGGGATAGAAATTATATCTATAATTTAATGGATAATGATAATCCTATAACCAGTGTTCAGAAAATCGGCCTAATCGGCCGAATAATCAGTTTTGGGGGTTTACCGCTCTGAATATGAATAATCGGCCTATAATCGGTCCAGAACCAATTAATCGGCCGATTAATCGGCGATTTTCAAAATCAAATGCTAGTAATAATTTTTTTTACATTAATTTTTTCTAATACTACTATTGGTCATTACAATTACATTCTCTTCTTCCACTTTACATATTTGGTTTTCTCCTCATATTTTCTCAATAAGTTTATAGTTCATGTTTATTGAACTGATCCTTATTGTTGATGTTTTCTTCTCTAATTTCATCAATGTTTCTAATTACTTCTTAATGCAATATTAGTCTATGACTTATCAATGTTTCTGATTACTTATCAATGTTTCTTCTATAATTTCATCAATGTTTCAAGTTACTTATTAATGCAATATTATTCTATTACTTATCAATGTTTCTAATTACTTATTAATGCAATATTAGTCTATGACTTATCAATGTTTCTAATTACTTCTTATCAATGTTTATAATTACTTATTAATGTGATATTAGTCTATGACTTATCAATGTTTGTAATTACTTATCAATGTTTTCTTCTCTAATTTCATCAATGTTTCTAACTACTTATGAATTCAATATTAGTCTATTACTTATAAATGTTTCTAATTACTTATCATTGTTATTATTATATGGTCAATATATAATTTACATATATTTATGATTAATATTTAAAAAAAAATCAAAACCGATTAAAACCGAATATTCTCCCGCATATACTCCTACATACCGTATATACTCTATTTCGTACCCTCTCCGCCCGTACATCGATTACCGCTTTTCAGAACAATGCCTATAACTGAACTAGATGAATAGAAAAGTCATATTTTCTCTTACTATACAAAATAAGAGGGTTTTGCTAACTTCAATTGGAGAGGTCCAGTCTTAAATGAATTTTAGAAGTTGAGTGTTACTTCCCCAATTTCTCAGGAGGATATTGATGCAGTTATTAAAGAATTGAATGCTGAAAAGGCTCTAGGTCCTGATGGTTTCAACTTTCACTTCATTAAAAATCTTGGTAGATTATTGGTCCAGACATCAATGAGGATGTAAAGCAATTTTTCAAGAATGGGAAAATGCTCAAGGAAGCTAACAATACCTTCCTCACTCTTATACATAAGGGTTTGAACTCTAATGATCTAAAAAATTGGCGGTCAATCTCTTTGTAAAATGCTTTTGACAAGATTACTTCAAAAATTCTACAAAATGGATTGAAGTTGGTTCTTCCTTCCATCATTAGTTCAAACCTGAGTGCCTTTATTAGTAGAATAAGTATAAAGGAGGCTACTCTCCTTCCAAATGAGATTATTCATGATTTTAGTAGAGCTAGCTGTAAGCACAAAATGTGTTTAAAGATGGATGTTTTAAAAGCTTATGACTCAGTAAAATCAGATTTCTTATTTGGTGTATTTTTTCTGATGGGATTTCCTATTATCTGGATTCAATGGATTGGTGAAATATTCAGCTCTATCTTGTATCAAGTTATGTTGAATGGTGAACCTACTCTACCCTTCAAACAATCAAATGGCATTAGGCAAGGAGACCATATTACTCCCTACCTCTTTGTCATCGTTATGCAGGGTTTTTCTGTGTTTATGGAGGAGCAATTGAAATGGATGAAATATGCCCACTGGCGGCTTCAAAAAAATTTATATTATCTCACATAATCTTTGTTTATGATCTTATGTTCTTTTCTAAGGCATATGAGAAGAATGCCACTAACATATCCTCTCTTTGTGAATCTTTTTGTAAGATTTATGGTTTAGTTGAAAATGCAGAAAAAAAGTGAATTTTTTTTTTAGCAAATCGCCTCCTAAGTCTAATCTTATTAGTATTCTTGGATTTAAAGAAGGCACCCTCCCATATAAATACTTGGGTTTACCCTATTTGGGGGCAAAATGTAGAAATTTTCTTGTGTTCCTCTTTTGGACAAAGTTAGACACAAGCTAATGGTTGGAAATCAAATGTTATCTCTTGGTGGACATGCTACGTTGATCATCTACAGTCTCAACTTTGCATTTGTATTGGATGGGTTATTTTCCTCTTTCGTTTCCATTCAAAATGAAATTGACGAGGCTTGTAGAGACTTTCTTTGGGGAAATGATTAGAATCAAAGTCACATTCATCGGACCAATGGTAAAAAGTCACTCGTCCTACCCCTGAAGGAGGGCTCAATATCAAGAAGATTAAGGACTCATTGATGGATTGTCTATTTCTCAATGCATGGGATGATGCAAGGAAGAAGGATTCCTTGTGGGTCAAACGGATCCATGAGAAATACTTTTGTAACAAATCATTCTGGTCAGTCAACAAATCTTCAAACATGTCTTGGACATTCAAAAAGATCTTGGAAATTAAAAAATGGTTATAAACTTCATAAGCTATAAAGTGGGAGATGGTGACTCTATTTTTCTGTGGGTTGATCCGTGGCTCTACTAGGGGTTTCTTTCTAACTCAGTAGGGAAGATAGTATTTTGAAACTAGGCTTGCCTAAAGATTGTAGAATGAGCTACATTAGTTGAGATAGGGATTGGTGTGTACCCATTGATCAAAATAATAAGAAACTGTTGAAAGTCCTTGGTGTTATTCCAATTGAGGTGGGTAAGAAAGATTTGTTTTTGTTCAAAGGGATGGAGAATCCAAAACTTAACATTTTATGAATTGTGATAAGGAAAGCTAAGAATCCAATTTATAAATTCATGTGGTTATGGAAAGGCTTGGATCCTATAATATTTCAACTTAATATGTGGCAAGTGTTGCATGATAACTTCCTACCGTGAATCACATTAGAATAATTGGTATTAGTTCTATTGTGAGATGCTATTTATGTAAATTTGATTATGAGGATTTGACCCATATCTATTCTTCTTGTAGCTATATGGGTGAGGTTTGGTTTATGGTGGGCAAGGTCTTCCTGTTCAAGCAGACAAAATCTATTACTCAGATGATCGTCAAGAATGGCAATGAATGGGAACATTGTTGCTTGAGTGTTTTATATTTCTTATGCCATTAAGATAAACTTCAGATGCTTTGAAGATCATGAAAAATAACCTTCAGTTCTATGGAATCATATTCTGGGCTCAATTAAGGCTTTCTATAAAAAAGTTGTGTGCAATTTTGATGGTTTTGATGTAGTGTGTTTGCTTTGTTTTTCCTATACTTTTGCTTTCATCTCTTGTATAGAATAGATAAACACTTGTTTTGTAAATATAGATAGATACCTACATATATCTCTCATTCTCCACCTCCTTACACGTATCCCATTTTTTCAAAAAATTCAAAAAAGCAACAAAATTGTAATGGACTAGAAAAAAGTTTTGAGTTTGGTTTAGTTTGGACATTGTTTGAGCAAGTTACACAGTTATGTGCTTGATTTGAGATTTTATGAAATTTCTCCATATCTAGGGTTTTACTGCTACTGTTGACATGCTTGTTGTGCTTCATGAGTTTTTATATCATGTTTTATATAGTTGTATCTTGGGGCACCTAGTTGTACCATATGTTTAGTGGTGACACCTAACCTATGGTTGAGTATAGGGTTTCCTCACCTAGATGTGCTAACTCGATGGTTTCCTTTGGATGTTGGGATCTGATGGTTGACCTTAAGGTGGTGGGATCCAATGGTGGTGTAAAGAAGTGAGAAGCCACCTCTCTACTAATAAAAATGGTATGCAGAAAACCAATGAATAGTAGTGAAAGCTAAAACTTTTACTATATTCAAATTTAGTAAAGAGTACATCAAAATTTTCCCAATAAGGGTGTACAAGCTTTATACCCAAAAAGGATCTAAGGTAGAGGGAAACTAAACTACATCAATATGTCTCCAATAAAATAACTTAACAAATAAGTCCATGATGGAAGGATGAACACCTTCTCCTAATCTTAGGTTGGTTCACCATGTTCCTGTTGCACACTCTGATCCTAAAATTGGGTGGTTGGGATCACCCAGTAAGAGGAGAGAAATGGTATGTGTCAATTAAAGGAATAACGAAATTTAATAGTTTAAAATATGTCAAAGTAAACATTTACTAAGCTAAGAGATTTCAAAAGTATGAGGCAAGTAAATAATTAAGAATTCTGCCAAGTCAGTTAGTAATAAAATTGCATGCATGATTTAATATGACTACATTAAACTAATATAAGGTTGATGCACCTACCTAACCTCAACCAAAACAAATAGGTGAGGGAGATTGGTCACATTCCCAAACACCTACAATATATATATAAAAGTGGGGAGAGTGGTCACATTCCCCAGGGCTCATGCCCAAACTATGGGTGGTTGTACTCATGTACACTACATTAGTTAATTAGTAATTTACATCATCATGCTAGAAGAATTTATATGGCAGATTTAAGTAATTAAAAACTTTGCAAGTAGGGTCCAAGAACCTAGAGTTATTTAAGTAAACATACTAAATAAGAAATGGTGAAACTAGTGTATAGGCTCATGCCTCATTAGGAAATTAGGTTTGGATAAAAATGCCTAACTTAGGGTTTAGAATGCACATACCTAATTTCACACATAAAGGTTAACTAAGATAGTATACTTTGGTCCACAAAGTCACTTTTCATCCTAGAAACACTTATGTATTTCAGCCAAGTCAAAGTGAACATATTCATTCCTATTATATTTTTATATTATTCTTACCCTATTCCTGACCATCTAATGTCATGTTAGGGTTTATGAATTTAATATTTATTGAGAGAATATGTATAAATATGTCTTAATTATAATTACCCATCTTTAGTCACATAAGTCTATGTAAGTCATACATATGTGTATAATAATATATATTCTACCAATTTAGGTTTAATGATGTCATTTTCTTCTCTATTATGTGAATCCATATTATTCCTAACATCATGCTCACCATGTATATTGGTGGGAATGCACATTTCATTATCTATCTCTTGAGCATGCCATGAGTAAGAGTATGAAATATGTAGATACTTGAAAGTAGTTTGTGATATGTCCCAACCAATACGTCAACCATAGTCATGTTAATAATAATACATTCTAATACATATTTCATGTTGCTTTTTATTGAAATTGGATCAATTTAGATGCGAGTGTTTTGTAGATCCATATGTATTTCTAGTTATCATGTAATGCATCTATCTATATATATGGCTTCTAATTCATGTAAAGGATACATTAAAACAAGGATACTCACTAATGACTCTGAAGGCTTGGTAAAGTATACAATAAGCCATAGGGTGATTCATAAATCAGTTTGGTTATCAATGTACCTAGATCTTATACAATGTATTCTATTTAATGTATAATTGTAGATTGATTTCATAAACTAAAAATTTACATTTTATAGACTAGGATCAATAGGTGAGCTGTTTAACTTGTTCATATAATTGTATTCATAGGCTTTGTATATAAACACCTAGATTACCCCTACTCCATATGGCAATATGGAGAACCAACACATCATCACCTTCTCTTTGAACATGTGGCATGGGAAGGTGCAGTTTGTAGTGAGTCACCATCATCAAGTTGTATGGAGGTGGTTTCAGACTACAGTGTCGCTAGCATCATGGTGTTTGTTGTAGGTCTATCCATCACACAGATGAAGGAGGGGCATCTGTGATAGGGTGTTTTTGGTAGGCAGCATCAAGATTAGGTCGGTTGTTACAGCAGTTTATAGCTGACGATTGGTGGTGCTTACCATCAAGGGGTGTTGGTGTCGAGGGTCAGATGTGTTAGCTGTGTTGAAGGAATCGTGGTGGTGCTACACTGTCTTCTATTATCTTGGTGACGCCAAGGAGATGCAAGTCGCGGTGAAGGGCTGGAAGGGTGTTGGGTCATTTTAGGTTATCTACAGATGGCCAATAGTGGTTGCATGTTTGATCGAGGTTGGAATCGTGATTAGGAGCTCTATGTAGGTTGGTCTACAATTATGTTATGGTGTTGTAGGGGATGGAGAGCAACATGATCAATGTTGTAGGTTGGATAGGTGTCCGAGGATTTGGATGGGGAGGAGGGCGTTATCACAGGGATTGTGATGGAGAAGGTTAGAAGAAGTGGTATGTGATTTAGGCAAGCTAGAGGAAAGGAGGGGGCATCGTTGCCTGGTGATGATGACCCTTTTTGAATGGTGATTGGCATCATTGATGCCATGTGATTATGTGGATGGCGGCTAGGGTTTGATGGCACTATGGTGAGGGAGAAGGCAAGGGGAGAAGAAATAGGGAAGGAGAGGAGAGGAAAATGGGCGCCCTCCATTACAGCTATAGCTTCCTGACGCTAGGGTGGCGTCGTTGATGGGGTAGGAGTAACACATCAGGCGTTACATTGATGGGATGAATAGGTTTCGGAAATACTTAATTGCTTAGTCAAATGCCACTTTTAAAACCTAAGGTAATTATGGGTTTTAATACTCATTTAACTGGGAAAGCAATTGATATCTGATTGTCAAGAAATTTAAAGGGCAGACTAATTAGGAGTCAAGTAGGTTTCCTTTTTCACATGTGTTAGGCACTTATATATATTAGAGTTTTCATATTCATTCAGCTAATTAAGAGGCTAACGGAATTCCAATTCACTTGAAAATTCATGGATTTGCTAATTAAAGTGTGTGGAATCTAACTTTACATTAACTTCTCATTTTGAATGCATTTTGTATTTTATTTTATGCTAAGTACCTAATAAATATATTTAGTACATTTCTCAATAAATTTTGATATAAAATTTCTTATTTTCTCATTTCTTATCCCAAAAAGCCATAAAAACGAATTCTCTCTCATTAATGGTCATTTTGCATTATTAGACTCTAATTAACAAGATATTTGTGCAAAAACCCATTCATTGTAATAAATGTGAGTCAAATATAATTCACACCATTAAGTATTGCTCAATTTCAACATTGAGGCCAAAGAGGATAGAAAAGATAGGAAAATTTAGGGAAAAGTTCAAAAAGGATACGAAGGAAATGAAATGGGTTAAATTGCAAATAAATTTAGATTCAGTATGTTACAACACTCCACTCCTTAAAGAGGATTTTGTCCCCTAAACATCAACAAGAGGGAAGAGTGAGTTTGTAACATTCCAACATTAAGCAACTAGGTGGTTACCTCTAATCTATGGTACTTCACATGCTCTTCTCATAAGTCAGGTTTTACTAAGGTTTTCTCTATTCAAATTACCTTTTATCAATTATAACACAATTAACATTTTGGCTTATTCACATTATCTTTATTATGAACTTACACCTTCCTTATTATTCAATTAATTGTGTTGGGTTATATTCACATTGTTTTCAATAGAATTACATCTCCACATTATGTACAAAACATATGTATTTCTTATTTACTAATTAAGAATTTTAAGCACAATTAGGTTTACTAAGTCATCTCAATATTTATTAATGTATTAGGTCACAATCCTTAATAACTTGAATTTATTATCCATTATCCTCATATTACCATCATGTAGAATTATCACAGATTATTTTGTAACAAATAGATAATATTATCCAACAAGCTATTAAGTCTATAATAAATCCAAATAATGTCAGATTAATTTCTTATATGTATAATACATATTGTAATATCACCATTTATACTCATATTAATGTCATCATTAATTATTTTCTCCTATTTACACTTATTATTACAAATCATACACATTTAACACCACATTAGGAATTCATGTATGCTTATGTAAATCCAATTACTCTTTATCACATTTGAGTCATTATACATATTTTAGTGAATAAGGTGGAACACATTGCATATTAATTAATTAATTCATATACCAAGTTATGATTTGGTGATTAATGAGGTGTTTATTAGAGAACAAGGTGATATGCCTTAAATATATTGAAAACTTGAATAAATTATGATTAGGTGATTACATACTATTTATGTGTATCAAAGTATGTTATTATGTTATGACACCTAATCATGAATGGAATTATATATATATTTATATATATGTATATATATATGTATATATATGTATATATATGTCTATATATATGTATATGTATATATATATATATATATATATATATATATATATATGTTAGGGCTAGATGATTATATCTTAGGTTTTAGGTCAACATGACCATTATATGTTACCTACATGCATTATTTCTATTTATCTTACTCACCATATCATTAGGGTGACATGGACAATATTATGTGTATTCACAATTAGTGAGTTACTCATATTAAGTATGTGTTGGGGTTCAAGCATATGAACTATTTATTAGATGACTTATTAGTATATAAACAAACAAGTTAAGTTATAATTATAATTTGTTTTAGTCAATACTAATCATGTAAGCTCACTAATGTCTCGTCTATGGAGTTAGGGTTTCCAATTTTGGATTAGCAAGATTTTAGTGTGTTTGAATAATATAACTACAACAAAATGAAAATGAGGCCTAAATTGGAAAGATCAAATATGACTACATCCCATGAAAATATCCATTGTCGATAGAAAAGTAGGCAGATCTTGGGGTCTATCATTCCTCCTTTCTCCTAAAACTCTTTGTCCCATTTCTGACTTAAGAAGAAGCCATCATGTTAGAATAACATACTCCCAACATATTTACATAATCCAATATGACCATCTACTCTTCCTTGACATTTCATTGTGTTTTCCTTTTTATTCAATTTTCTTTCCTCTTATCTTCCAAACTGGCTTGATTAATTTCTCAGTAGTTGTCCATCATGACATGGTGGCCCAACAAGGCATGGCCTCTTGCATGTTTCCGCCTATATATTATATTTGAGCTTTTTCATACTATTAAAATACGAGCATCTAACCTTCCATTCTCTCCATCATTAACAAACAAAAATAGTGACATGTCATCCGCTCAACAATGGCACACATTATAATGAAGAATGGACCAAAGTGATATATTCAAAGTGTGAATCTATTTGTTAAGTGAGGAATAATGAATAACATGAATAAATCTTACCAACTCCAAGAAATCACACGATATTATCTTCACAATCATTCTTTTTGGTATTGTTTCCATTATAATACCTCAATAGATCTCATTCCTTTACAAGTTGAGATATGGATCGTTGTATATTTATAACATCATTAAGAAGTTTCTTGAATGCTATTAAAATAATTTCTCATCTCAAGATTGTCATAGTACAACTATAGAATTTACGATCAGTATCATAAACTTTATAAGACATTTAAAAGGATCCTAACATCATTAGAGATTTTTTCTTATTTAAATGATATATGTGGAGGTACCAAACATGCAATAGTCAAAATCAATTTCAGATATGTATATTGATATCAAAAGATCCAATGTCCAAGATCAGTTTAAATTAGAACAAAACTTACCCCGGAGCACAAGAATGAAAAAACTAGTACGAACGATCAAAGACAAATATACATGACATTGTTAGAGGTAGTTTTCGTAAGTGCATTTTCAAGCCTTATGTATATTGTCCAGTCTATAAAAAATCATGAAGTCTAGATCTAAAGAAATGATGTATAACTAAATGACATAAGACAACAATTGTTGCAACTCCATTAGATACATCTTCATTCTTATACTTTATGTAACATAGTTCTATGAAATTACTAGATAACCTAAACTTATCTTGGATTCATGGGGTAAACTCTTCTAGTACGTTACACAAAGTATGTGATTGAAAAACATATCCATATTTGATTATTTGAAATCTATTTCAAAAAATTTGGTAATTATAGTTAGTGAGAAGTCAACTTGTAATCCATGTTACTTTAGACTGATTAACAGGTGACTGAAGGAGGATAAATCTATCACAAGAAGCATGTCAAATTTTGGTTTTAATTTAAATAACACGATTCCTTAGTACGAGATTCCTCAATACTCTATATTAAGATTTTTATCCTCCCTCAACTACTAATTTAACCTTTTTATAAGAAAGATAATCATTTTGAACATAATCATAGGCACATAAAAACCAAGTAGAATAAAATGAAAAGGTCAAAGAAAATGAAAATGAAAAAGGTAGAAGAAAATGCCATACTCAAGCTATATTATCAGAAAAATATTATCGATCACTAATAAGATTGGTATCTAGAGAAATTCGATCTAGATATACTTCTATAGAGTGTATAAATAGGACATAGATCTATTGATCCCATGTTTGGTTGAACTAAAATCAAAGAGAGATTATTCAAAAGCTATTTGTTTTTCTATTACTATATGTATCTAGTCCATATACAGTTTATATTTGTTTGTATCTCTAGTATATGAATATTTTGTTGAATAAAATAGATCAAAATATCCACTGAATATGGCCTAAAAATGTGGACAGCTAAAATAAGACTAAGTTTTTTAAACATATACTCATAAGTCAAACAATATAGTGCCTTAATATGATTTGATTACTTTGTGATGGTATTGCAAAACAATTTTAATGAAACAAAATATTGTTAAAATAATTGACTAAGTGATTCATGTGAGAACTTAAAGCACATAGAAGAAAAGAATAAAATTTCTAGAAGTGTTTTAGATGAATATGTATACTAACTAATAGTTCTATTTTAGTAACTCATCTTTGTGGGTCCCAATAGTTTTTTTTAAGTGGCCAACAAAAGGGGATCTCTATATCCTTTTGATGATTTCATAACTAGAATCTTATAATCCCAAAATTGGAGTTCCTGTGACTCTCCTAGAATTCAAGTATGTGGAAAGCACGATTCTTGAGTTCGCTACTATGTTTTCATTTAGTGAAGTGTTTGTTTTGATAAACAACCATATGCAAGTCAACACCTCAATGGACAATAACCACATACATGTTTGGCAATTTTATTGTGAGTGATTTATTCCCCAATCTAGTATTCCAGTGCTATCTGAAAAAATCAAATTAATAAACTAAGGATATAATATAAAGAAATATGATCATCAGAATCTAATGAATGTCTGAGTAGGAAAATTTAACTCAAATGGATAAAATAAGTCATCACATATTAGTACAAGTATGATTTATTCTACTTGTTTGGTAAAGTTTAAGAGGAGGATACAAATACTCGGTAAATATAATGATGGATGTTGTTGTTTTTCAAAACTATTATTCTATAAGGTGCTAAAATACTACAATCTTGACTTTGTATATATCCTTATAGATCACCTTGAAAGTAAAAGTTACAACCTATTATTTCAATTTATCATGGTAGACATTGAGATTCATAGTAAGGAAGACAAGGCCATGCCTCATACATATAGGTCAAAAGCATTTATTATTTCTTCTGCAATTATACAAGTATTTCTAATAGTTGAGACATGGCTATACTATGTAGTCATACCGCGTCCTCCTTTATAGTCTATGGTGAAGAGATATTCTATCTTTGGTGGGCACTTTCCCTCCCCATATCTAGTAAATTGTTTGTAAAAAAACAATAATAACACCAACATTTTTCATGGAAAATAAAAATTGTGTACCTAATATCTTTCAGGAAGGTCATGCATAAACAATGCTCCCCCTAGCATACATCCTCGATCTTCCATTGATTATAGTGTAAGAAAAAGACAATTATGATATACACAAATCTAGAACAAGGATCATATACTTCTACAGAGGAAGTGAGAGTCAATCATGCAGGAAATTAGGGTGTAAAATTCATTCACATCAAAAATTTCCTGTAGAAAGTAGAGTCGATGCATTGCGCAAAGACACTCTGGTTTGCTTGGTATTGTGATTATTTCTTACTTATTAATTATGTCCCAAAGTTTGCATATAACAAGAAGAAAGTCTTTAGTTCTAACCGACGATATCTCTTATGATATTTTGCGTTCTATATGTCCAATAATTTTAGAAAGTAATTTATTTATTATCATATTTTAAAATAGAGTATTGTCGAATAATAAGATGATGGAGCTTCTCATTCACCTTACAATAACTAGTCATATGAAATCCATCTAACCTCAAAATACGAAACTTGTGTTTCCACAAATTGAGATCTGTTTAATATAACATTTATGATGATCCAACCAGACCTAGGGAAATGCATGAAGTAAGGATCAAAATCTAAGAATAAGAGGTAATAGTATAATTGTTTGTATATATATATATATATATATATATATATATATATATATATATATGTGTCACAAACAATTATAATATTGCCTCTTTAGGTTGTTGAGTTGTTCTCCTAAGGCTTTTGTTTGAACAATGTTGAGTTCTGTTGGAATTCATTTACTTGTAAATACATTGATTATATTAAAATTTCACATACAAGCATTAAGACACAAAAGTGGAGTGAAAGAAAAATGATTATATTTGAAAAGAAAATAATATCTAACAAGCTAAATCTGTAACAGTAATTTTGTTCAATTTTAAACAAGTAAATAAGATGGCTTTACCTTCTCTTTTAAGAGTAAATGAAAGAAGATATCTAAAAGGAATACGAGGTTATGGTCATAGCTGGTTACTTATGCTAATAGATAGGCATAATGGACACCAACTTTTTCTTAACTGGGATATATTACTACTCAAACTAACGATATTATTGCATGTTCTCTTACTCTCCTACATATTTGGTTTTAGGATTGTCAATAGAATAGCATTATGGTCTCTTATACTTGGAGGCTCGAAGATGTGGCCTTGCTCATCTTGATGCATAGACATCTCTCTGGTTGGTAGTTGCTATATGAACATGTTATGAGATAAATGGGTCAATATTGCTTTGATAAACCTCCTCTACTAGTTCATGGGCTTAAATATAGTCTCGTTGGTTGCTACTTTTTTTCGTGTACTTGTTGCCACAATGCCATGAAGGAACATCTGGTCGTGCGAACTCATGATTGTGGCATCAGTTGTTCGTTGCATGACCCATAACAATAGCAGAATAACAATATAGTAACTTGACTAGAATGAAGTGCATTTTGAGTGAGTGGATGCTCACGCAATTTTATTTGTATCAAATGTTCGGTACCATAGAAAAGAAAAGGCTTGGAAGTAAGATGCAAGTATTGGGAAAATATGACCAAACATGTTTATCAATGCTACGACATAATATACACCAATTTATGAAAACTTAATTAATGCTATGACAACATGCCATAAATACGAAAGGAACCCAATATTATACAAAGCAGATAATGTTGGTCACAACAATTGTTTGCCTTTTCAAAAAGTAAAATATACGATACGATGGCAATTTATTGGAAAACTATAGGCGGAATGGCCATGAAGGTACTTAATAAGGCATGCAGTATGCTAAATTGACGGGAATATCGTCTGTGATTTGCTCCCACTTCTGATTTGTAAGATTGTATAAGATGCCCTTCGCGAACAATGGTGCAAGATGGTTTGGACCTAAGAACTTAAACATGAACATATGGTTAATTAGAAAGAGGAGGCGGGACGGGGGGTGGTTCTGAAGCCGCAGAAGTGGAAACACAGAGGTTGGTGGGCTTTATTATAGGTGCAAGCGCAGAGGCTGGATGATCTGTAGCAACAAAAGATGAAGTAATAAGTTAAAGGTGCAACCCAAGTGGAAGCACAACGCTGGAGGATTTGTTGCCATAGAAGTGAATTAAATTACAGTAAAGAAGCAAAAACTGCATGGATGTCTTCAATCAATTTTGGAAATCTGTAAGATTTCTTAGCAATTTTCTTAATCTCAAAATTGTGTATTACTTGGACTCAAATCTGTTGTTCCAACTTCACTACTCCAACTACGTTCCAGTCAGACATAATCATACATCTGACCAAAAACACAACCCCAAAAAAATTATATGGGTGTTTCAACACAAGGATTAATTGAAATATGTGTTGAATAATGAATGCAAGAATTGTATTTGGACTCGTGTGTAGCCTGACATGTTATTTATTTCCTACAACAGATTTTTTGATGTTTGTACCTAAAGTAATATGAGTCCCCTAATAAGAAAGTTATTTCCTACAACTAGCGTGATTACAGCCTTTGATATTTGTACCTAAAGTAATTGCGAGTTCAAATTCACTGTTCCAGGCATGTTTTAATGAATCTACCAAACAAATACGCCCAATAAATCTTTTAGGGGTGGTTTTTTGGGTAGATGTATGCTTAGAGTTGAGTAGAACATAATTGAAATAGTGAAGTTGGAACATCACGTTTTCCTCCGCTACACACTTCTCGTTCTACACTCCCTGTCACAGCTTGCCAGGCACATGGTGTGTTTGGTGAGAAAGAATTTGTCCCACAAAATGATGGAGAAGGGAGTTAGAAAAAAGGAAGAGAGCGGGAAACGCCAAATTTGCAAAGGAGAAAAGTTATAATTACATGAGAGAAGGGAACTAAGAATAAATATTTTCTTGTGATTATTTCCTACTCCATTCAAATTAGTTAAATGCCCAATAAAAAGAACAACAAAAGAGAAGAAAGCGTGAGAGACAAAACAAAAAATATGTATTTTTTAATAAACCAACACATGTATACAAATAGAAAAAATAAAAAATGCATGTTTTCTATAATAATATATAGGGCATTGTTTGTACTAATAATATTATCATAGACACATTGTATATTGCCTATTATAATAATATAATGAGAACTTATGTGATGTTGCAAACACTAGTGTCATGGCATGATGGGCATTTCAAACAACAACAATACATTATCTTAAGCTCAAAAGAATACCCATATAGGACTGTAAGTAATTATGGGTATTATGTCACATATTGAAGTGTAATGCTATGTATGTCTATGAAAATATGTGTAAGTAAATCTAATTATACTCGAGTGTATCAGAGGCATCGTGCACCTCAGTCATTTTTTGAAGATGTAGTAACGTTTTGAAAAATCTAAACCGTTGATCTTATTAAATATCTTAAGAATGTACTATATAATAAATTTTAGCTCATTTGGACACTTATATATCATCATGCATCTACATGAGGCAAAAATCATGCATTTCAAATTAATTTTGTGTGTCAATTTTGTTGTCCTTGGATGAGTGACTTACACTCATCCAAATGAGATCAAATTTTGTATGTGGTCTATATATACACACACACAAATCTATATATGCAGACACACATTATATATATATATATATATATATATATATATATATATATATAATGGGTATTATGTCACCTATTGAAGTGTAATGCTATGTATGTCTATGAAAATATGTATAAGTAAATCTAGTTATACTTGAGTGTATCGAAGGCATCGTGCGCCTCAATCGTTTTTGAAAATGTAGTAACTTTTTCAAAAAATCTAAACCGTTGATCTTATTAAATATCTTAAGAACGTACTATATAATAAATTTTAGCTCATTTTGACACTTATAGGTCATGCATCTACATGAGGCAAAAATCATGCATTTCAAATTAATTTTGTGCGTCAATTTTGTTGTCTTTGGATGAGTGACTTACACTCATCCAAATGAGCTCAAATTTTGCATGTGGTCTACACACACAGATATATATATATATATATATATATATATATATATATATATATATATATATATATATATATATATATATATATATATATATATATATATATATATATGGGTAGATTGCTTAAGCTACCCGTCCCTATTACTCCTTGCCATTCTGATTGTCCCCGCAGTCACCAATCATGCTAGCTACAATGTCTGGTGTCCTCAACTCATGACACATGTAGTGGCGGATTTTGCCCGACTATAAAATCCTCAGGCACCTATGCCCCCCTCTCAGAACGAGTTCTTGCTACCTCTCTATGCGTTCAAATTCATTCTATTCTTCATGATACTCAATTGCTCAGAAGCCATCCTAATCCGACAATGTTGAGATACGTTTCGAAGAGGGACATGGGAATAAAATTGGGAACTTTCTCAGCATTTGCAACGCCAGTGGAAGGATTGGGAGAGTTTCCAGTATCAGAATAGAGGTAGAAGCCACCATTGTGTCATCTCTCATTCTTTTTCTCAGTGTTCTCATCTTCATCATGTACCATATCTAAAAACTTGAGGAAGCTTGTCAGAATAAAGAATTGGGAACTGCCGATAAGAAGGACATGTGTCTATTCTGTAGGGTTGAATTGTTCCACCCCGAGAAAGGCTCTTGAAGTCCACACAGGAGATTTGCCCATATGAGGTCCTCACAACATCGAGAAAATTGTACGAATTAATCTGATTAATTGGTAGGTACACAAAGGGGAGACAAAAAGTAGTGTTCTTGATTGACAACTGCAGGCTATATTTCTTATGGCTAAACAAGCATACTTTTTTTTGAAAGATCCACCGACGATTGCCCAATACCAGAGGATATTTGCATCATATATGGTTTAGAATAAAAAATTACAACAATTGTTGATTGGGTACCAATCTATCATCTATTGCATGTCTCTATGCTCCCCTCGAGTAGGTTACTTCCTCGCCAGCGTGAAGGTGGTGCCTAACATCAGTCGAGGATGATAATGTTTCTAACCACCCACTTTTATCAAAGGTTTAGTTAGCTTGTAGTCCATGAACAAGATTGAATAAGATAGGCAAACCATATGTAATTTTCTCTTTTATCTTAGACCTTCTAATTGTATAAAAGCCTCAATCATCCATATTCGTATCCTCACTTTATTTATGCGAGACCTCTAATGTTTGTTAAAATATCTATGTGATGTATAAGTACGTTCTTTGCTGTGAATTTTCATTGTTAACGTGTTGTTAAAGTTACTATTTTGTTGAAGTATCAGTGCCATCCAACTGTATTCCACTATGCAAATCTACCCATAATACAATCTCTTCTGAAATATTACAGTTTATCTGTGTACATTACAAAAAAAATCCCCATTTTACAATCTATTCATATATGTTACAATTTCTCTACACACATTACAAAATGTCCACACATCCTACAGTTTGTTGAATGTACAATTTCTCTATGTACATACAAGATAACAAGTCACTTTATAGTTTGTGCATACATGATACAGTTTCTCTATGTACATTATAAAATGTCCACCCACCTTACAATTTATTCATGCATGTTATAGTGTCTCTATGTATGTCACAAAATGTCCACCCAAATTACAAGCTATGGTGTCTCTATGTACGTTGCAAATGTCTACCCAAATTACTAGCTTCTCATGTATGTTACAATTTTTCTATATACATTATAAAATGTCTACCCAACTTACAGTTTATTTCGACATGTTATAATTTTTTATGTACAATGCAAAATATTGGTAGGTTTATGATGTTTGTGTTATACATGAACAAATTATAATGTGATCGGATACATTGTAATATGCACGAGAAAATTGTAAAGATGGTAGACACTTTGTAATAGACATGTAGAAATCATAATATGTGATAAGAGGCTGATTACACTTGCTAAGAAGGAAGAGAAAATGAACCCAATTGTATTGTTCAATTAAATAAATTGGTGCCTTGTGTATTTGATGGCCTCTTCATCCTTATTACACCTATTAAAGAGAATGACCAACGACTAACATTTATATATCATATACCTATCTCAAATAATTTGGAATGAAAATATTGACTAGTTTATGATGTTTGTGCTATACATGAATTAACTATGATGTGGCTAGATATATTGTAATATGAAGGAACAAATTGTAAAGATGGTGGCCACTTTGTAATATACATATAGATTTCATAATATGTGAGAATAAGTTGATTGCACTTGTTGCGGAGGAAAATGAAATGACCCCAATTATTGTTGAATTAATTAAATTGATACATTTATGCATTTGATGGCTTCCTCTACCTTATTACACCTATTATATAGGAGAACAATGACTAACATTCAAATATCATATACCCATCACAAACATTTGGATAGAAAAGAGTGGGTTAGCAAGTTTGTATTATGTAGAATAAACTATAATATGATTGGATACATTACAATATGCAGGAGCAGATTGTAAAGATGGTGGACACTTTGTAATATACGTATAGATATCATACTATCTGAGAAAAAGCTGATTTTACTTGCCAAGAAAGAAAATATAATTACTCCAATTGTATTATTAAATTAAATAAATCGGTACGTTTAATGTGTTTGATGGCTTGTTCGTCCTTCTTACACCTATTACAAAGAATGAACAATGATTAATATTCATATACATATATCGATTGTAAGCAAATTTGATTAAATAAACTTGTTACAATTTTGATTAAATAAACTAATAAGTTTATGAAGTTTGTTTTATTCATGAAAAAATTGTAATGTGGTTGGATATATTGGAATACACAAAAATTAACTGTAAAGATGGTGCATAACTTTGTAATACACATATAGAAATCATACTATGTCAAAAGAGGCTACTTGTATTTTCTAAGAGGCAAAATAAATAATTTCCAATGCTAACCATTGAGTTAAATAAATCTGTATTTTGAAATCCACATGTCCAATTTTCAAAAATGGTTTGCAAATGCATTGTTGCCAAAGGATCTTTCATGCACGTAATGGCAGTTTGACAAGCCACTGTCCTTTTATTTTCCATTCTAATGTCGTGTGTCAACCACTCACACAATGTCTTACCAGTCGCGACTAGAACTAACATGATTGGAAGCTAGCCATCTGAGTATGGGCACTCGGATCAGCACGAGAAGTGTTAGACAACAGATACAATGAACAAATGTATCAACGAGAATAGACGCAGTGGCAGGAAGAGTAAATACTAGATTGACTTGATTACATGGGTAACTAAAGAATAATACCCGCGCAGGCAGTAAAGGCTCTCTCTCTCTCTGTATATATATATATATATATATATATATATATATATATATATATATATATATATATATATATATACAGTGGCGTAGCCACATAGAGAGAAGAGCGGGCAAGTGCCCTACCCTCTTATTTAAAATCACATACCCCTTAATATAAAAATGAGTCAAGGATAAAACAAAAATGCACTTGTGCCCTATCAGAATATCTTCTCTATGCAGTAGTATTAGACGGTGCCCTCCGTGGAGTCAAATTCTGTCTCCGCCACTATATATATATATATATATATATATATATATATATATATATATATATATATATATATATATACAGAGAGAGAGAGAGAAAGAGATTGTTTTTATTGCCCGCGTGGGTATCTAGTCTTTGCTACCCGTGGAAGAAAATACTGTGGCATCACTTGTAAATATTGAACAGTCGTGGACTAAAACCAATTCCACACTCGGGGCTTTGTCTCCTCCGCCCCAATGCCAGAGCAGAGCTTAACTTAGTTCTGAGTCTAGATCCAGAGGGTGCTACAACATTGAGGCTCCCACCGAACTGGTGCTCCACTCAGGGAGGAGATGCTCATGCGATAGATCAAGGAGTTTGTCGCCTTCCATGAAAATTGGATGTCTAAGCATGCCAAGGTTGAGAGAATCAAGTGAGTCCCTGTAAAGCAAAGGAAGTGGAGCTCTGTACTCGACATAGAAGCACCCAAGTTGCAGATCTAAGTCAGTCACGACATCGAGTTGTTTGCAACATTCCTACTCTCCCACAATTACAAAGGGGGCAAGGTCACTACTCCGCTCCAATGCCTTCCCTCGCCCCACATCTTCACATTTGAGTTTCATGAGGAAACCCAAGGCTTCTGTTTTCGACAACCATGTCCTACTTTGTTTCCAATTACGACATTGTGACCTCTTCTATTATTTTTTTGGCACTGAACCTTTTCTCCCTTCTCTTCTCAGTTCAAAAATTGTTAATGCTTGTTTTGCAACTCCTGAGATATCTGAATTTGCTTCAAATTGGAGGCCTTAGTGGGGTTCTCCGCCAATGCAAAAATTTCAAGTTTGTTTGCATCCACATGCTTCTTTGATTGTTTGCATGCATTTGTCATTATTCATACTTACAATATTGAGTTCTTAATAAACTTCAAGGAGATTGCATGCATGGTGCGTTACCACTATAGAAGGAAGAAGTCATTAACTGTGTACCTATTTCTGCAAACTGCTACCAACCCAGTCTCTCCTTTCTAAAATGAGGGGCTGGTTACTTTAATTCTGCATGGAAACCATCTTATTCCGTTCATTTTTATGAAAGAAATGATTGTTTAGATGATTAAGAATAAGAAAGGTTGTATTGGAGAAGATGAAGACGCTATTAAAAAAATCAATTAATGTTGACGGTTGTTCCTATGTGCCATTGCCCTATTGTATGGATTACTTTACCATTGCTTTTAATTAAGGTGGAAAGAGAGTCCCAAACATGATAAAAGAAGACAATTCCACTCTAATGCCTTAATTCTACTCTAACAGAGAGTCCACAATATACAAATATAGAATTGAGACTTAAAAAACCACTAATTAAATATTTTTGTATAAAAAGTAATCATGTGGTATACAAAGTAATTATTTCATATGAAATGTAACTATGTGACACAAAAAGTAATACCAGATCATTTGAAAAAACAAATCGATTACTAAAAGTAGTAATGTTGTGTACTATAAAAATTGTGTTCCCTGGGTAGTCTATAAGTTTCTTTATTCGTTTAGAGACATACATGAGATGGATCATTGTAAAATCGTAAGTTATGAGGAAGAACAAGAAGGCAATGTCATATTACATATAAGAGTAACATTTGGCATAGAAAGTAACTATAACTGTATTGGAAATAATTATACACAAATTTAATCTCTACGTGGTGAGCAAGAATTCAATAAATACTTTGTAATGAAAAGTAACTACTTTGGAGTGAAAGTAACTATTTGATAGAAAATATGACTTTTTTTCTTATTGAAAGTAACAATATTTCACAAAAAGTAATCATTTAATTGAAAATGTAACTTGCATTTATATCTGATCACACACGAAACCAAACAATAGTATGTTGGCATCTCAACCCAAAATCATACGACATATTGGACTTCAAGACTTCCAATCATATTTGCCCAAAATTTGGGGATATGAATATGTCTACATCCATCCTAAATGTAACAACACTAGGTTTTATGATGTAAAACAAAATGTAACTATATAGTATGAAAAGTAAGTATTTGTCAAAGAATGTAATACAAAGTCATAAAAAGTAACTATTTGACATCAAAAGTAACATTTAGTCATAGAAAATAATTTTTACAGCAATCAATGTGCGCTATAAAACAAATATATATTTATCTTTACATGTAATGTTATATAAATGTTCATGAAATAGTTAAAATATGATTTAGTCATGCAATCCAGTGAGCACGTTCTTGAACATAAATTAAGCACATTTTGGAATCACTAGTATTTGACTTTGAATGAAATTACTATGTCATAAAAATAAATTGAACAATATGTAAATTATATGATGACAATCTATTAGTAAAGATGTTCGTGGTGACGTCGTCTATAAAATATTTATTTACAAGGTCATGGGGCCAATTTCCATGTATTCAATATTATTTTTGACCCTTAATATATCTTTTAGTCTAAATCTTACATTAGCATTTAGATTGTTGTATCTTATGAAGAAATTTACTTTCGCTCTCAAATAGCCTACCAAATACTCCCAAATGAGATCGTTTAAATGTAATGTTGTGCATCTGAAATACAATTTTGGAGTATGTATTATGATGAGGTGTATAAACTAGTAAGGAAAAGGTAAAATATGTATGAGGCGAAAATAAATACAACTAAAAAAAATAGAAATTCACTAAAAAGTAACCATATGTTAAATAAAGCAATTATTTAGTCTCATAAGTAACTATATTTCATAGAAAGTAAAAATATATCATAAAAATAACAAGTTGATTATTAAAAGTAATAAAATAAAGTTTACATAAGAAAGATATATTTAGAGATAAGTTTATATTATTTTTCGCTTAATATTTTTAATGAATCATTTAAAGAAATGGATGTCTACCCATATAAATAATATGGTTTTTGTAGCTCATACAATGCCATAATATACTCAAAAGTCAGATAGTTACTTTCTATACCTAGTGGTTACTTTATGTACCTAATAGTTACTTATCTTGTCAGGTAGTTAAGTTTCTTTTGTACTGAACCAACTACATAAGCAACAATATAGCTAGTTTTCCTTTCCTTCACACGATTGTCTTGTGAATTCGTTGATCATATCCTAACACATGAAACCAACTCTTATGGCTATGGTTAATCATAAATATATATGCTTATTTTGCAATTAATTTTTATTGTTTGAGCAGTTACGACCATACGTTATTTTTAGTGTTAAATAGTTATTTTTATGACTTAGTGTTGCTTTATGTGCAAAAAATTACTTTTATATCACATAGTTGCACTTAGTATCTAAAATATCAGAGGTTGGGTTTGTGAATTACTATGTCTTTTCTAATCCCTGACATGACTCACATCAAGCAATAGTAAAAGAAGGCTCTAAAAACATCAAGGTTGGAACCTCTGTCCACGGTATCATTTCCATGAAGCCCTTAACCCCTAAAACCCTTATTTGTTATTTTTAGTGAAATATTTTGTCCAAAGTAGTTACTTTATATACAATAGAGTTACTTTTACGGCAAAATAATTACATTCTGTTCATTAAATATTTTATGCAGAAGTGCAGCCTGAAGCACAACACACCAATATAAACCACAATCACAACATTTTTTAATTGTACTCATCAAATAGCTTTATGCGCAAACATTTATATTGCCTAAACATTTATATTGCCTAAGACACGACCACCAACGGTGTGGGTGTGATTCATTAGTAAGACATGTCCGCCGATCCAAAGCTCCATGTGATCCATGAGCTCATTCATCCAAATGATGCACCCATTCCGCCCATATCCAGAATTGCCACAACGTATACTTCATAAAAGCAATTCCTCAAACACTCTGCCTACACAGCTACAACGTCATCGTCCCCTTCCCAACCACATTCACATTGGAAAAAGAAACTTTGCCCCACTCACGGCAACAACGCCATCTGTCTTGTTACAATCCTGAACTACAATACAAACACACCCACCCGAGCCATCCCAGAGTGAGGGCCAGTCCAGCAGCGTCTTGAGCCAGAACCCCTCAAAATAGCTACAGATCATTATGTCATTGGGGTCGGAAACACCGTAGGACCCACATGACTGGACACCATCGTACTGGCTATGCGAACCAGAAGGATATCACCAACTGTGTGCATTTGATCCACATGATTCACTATGTGATCTCAGAGCTATTTACAATGAGACGGTGTTTGACTGCCAGAGATCATAGTTGGGATGAGACTGTAGGATCAGATGAGGGGGTGCCTCGAGTCGAAGATGAACGTCGATCTGTCCTTGAAGTCGAAGAACCTCAGGCTGATGTCGGAGTCTATGCTGACATTAACATCTGAGGCAATGGAAATGGGGATCAGTTGGAGATTTGGATAGGGCAACCTACGACAGCTGTGGAAAGTTGGACTTCGCTTCTCGTCGTTGTTCGGAGGGGCTGACAAAGAATGGATCCAACTAAACTGAATTCAAGAGAGCGTCCAAATATAGTTTTCGTTATAGAAACTATGATTGCTAAGAGAAAGTTAGAAGATGTCAAAAGGTGATGTGGTTTCACTGAGGACTTGTGTATATCAAAGCACAGGGAGGGCAGGTGGAATTGGGTTCTGGTGGAAGGATACAAAGGTAGAGATCATTAGCTACTCGAGCAGGCAGACACGTGTTCATTGTGGTCAAGGACGAGGTCAATGGCACTAGCCGGAGAGCGGAGGGGATTTATGGGTGGGCGGATAAGCCAAGTAAAACCAAAACATGGGAGCTTATGAGGAGGTTAAAAAATGAGACAGAGGATCCGATCATTTTCTTTGGGGACTTTAATGAGATTGTGCCAAATTCTGATAAGAAAGGAGGACCTCCTAAAGATGAAAAGTTTATGCAAAACTTCTGGGATGTCATAGACGATTGCGAGCTGATAGATGTGGGCTTTGAAGGAAATATTTTCACATGGAAAAGGGAGCTGACTGAAAGAACTTTGGTGCAAGAGAGACTTGATAGATTCCTACCTGATCTAGAATTGAGAAATAGTTACAGTTTTTGCAAGGTTTTCCATCTCCCCATTTATGAGTCAGATCATGCACATATTATCTTAAAGACGGACAACGGGAAAAGGAAGAAGGGCCACTTTGCCTTTGAGCCCAGGTGGGTGGGCAAAGAGGGGTGCGCAAAAATCATCAAGGAGGCATGAGACACTACTACAGAAACGGCCTTTGGCGTCGGTCGTTTAACCCCATTTGGCGTCGGTTTCCGACCGACGCCTATGTGGGCGCCGCTAAAGGTCGAACACTTCGGCGTCGGTTTTTTAACCGACGCCTATTTGTCCTATAGGCGTCGGTTGTTTAGTAAATAACCGCCGCCAAAAGTGTTCGCGCCACAGAAAATGGCGTCATCTAGGGCACTTTGTGGGTCGGTTATTTACTACACAACCGACGCCTATATAGAATATAACGTCGGTGTTTTAGTAGATAACCGACACATAAAGTGCCCTAGATGACGCCATTTTCTGTGGCGCGAACACGTTTGGCGTCGGTTATATACTAAACCACCGACGCCTGTACTTCAAGACGACACGGCCGTGCTTCCCTGCACGGCCGTGTTAGTACTATAGGCGTCAGTTTTATATGAATAACCGACGCCATTTACACCACGGCCGTGCTATCCTGCACGGTCGGGTTGTTTGTACTATTAGGCGGCGGTTTTATCAAATAACCGACGCTGTATGTCTTTGCTGACGGTTTTCTATAAATAACCGACGCCTATTTATATATATATTTTTTTCATCGGTTTGCAGGCCTGCTGTGGCTGGTCAGCAGGATGAGAACCTGCAGTTCAGTTTTCTGAACTGCAGGTTTACGACATCCATTGATATCAGCCTACAAACAGGCCGCAAACCTGCAAAAGTCACAAGCAAAATTCTACACAAGTACATACATTCAGACATCAATTCAATTCTCACATTCACACATATAGAAACATTCAAAAACATGTATTAACATTCAGAAATATTTATTTACAAAGTATCATTCATTATCGCTATCAACATCCCAATTATATCTTACAGTTGCCACTGCTTGTATGGCTTTTGCCCATTCTTCTCTTACTTCATTTAATGCTTCCATCGTATATGGAGCATGTATATTTTTTAAGCGTTTACCTGTAGTGTTGTCAGTTTTAAACACCTGCAAAGAGAATGATGTATATATATAAGTAATAATATAAAAAATAAGATAAGATTGATATATTTCATACTAACTAATGAGACTATATATAATACCTCATGTATGGTATCGATGTCCAATGCGGCATATTTGATAATCATCTGCATAAATCGCATCACATAGTATGCGCATGCCCAACCATTGTCTTGTGTAGCACACTATAAATTGAAACATACAAAATAATACAACTAAGCACAATTCACATCAATAATATATATATTCGAATCGGGAACTTACTTGTACGTTCTGCCAATTTATTGGCTGGTTCTTTTTCCTTGGGACCGTTCCTCCAGCCTTTTTGAATGCATCTAAACCCCTACATGTTAATATAACACAATAAATTGCATAAGTAAATAGTAATGTAATAAAAGATGTTAACAGATATAAAAATGAAATATTTCTCACCAGAATAATGGCATTCTCATTACGTGTCCAATTTTAGTGTTCAATGTACTCCCCGCAGGATCTAGATAATAAACAGTGAATGTCCCGGGGACAATAACTAGTAACTCCCAATGTCTACCGCTAGAAGTAAGAAGTTAACAATTAATAACTCAAAATGCAAAATAAAAATGGAATTTTCTTAAGTCCAAATTATAAATAAAGTAAACTTACTTGACATTGAATGGAGCTATTATTATCGTCTTCTTTTGCTGACCAAAAATTGTAAAAGCATCTATACAGTATTGTTGAACATTATCAGGGTCTTTAGCTACCAAACTAATCAATGATGGAATCAAAAATCCCACATGATCAAATGCAAATTGTTTGCAATGATCTTCGACTAGGTAGCTGCAAAACATATAGGCGTATGTATTAATATATAAGAAACCAGACTACCAGATCTTACACAAGGTATATGGATGTATAAATAAGATCTCACCTTATCCATGTCTCTATCATTGATGTATTCAGCCAATCATACATAAACAGCTCAATAATATCTTGTATAAATAAAGAGCTATCGTATGATTGACCTGCATAATCTGTATCTAAAGAAATAATTATAGGGCAATGTACATTATGTGCCCGTAGCCAACATGCCATTCCCCTACAAGCAGGACCTAACGGGTATGTTAGGTCAGTTGGAACCCAATCGGGTAATGCGGGAAGTGGAAGTGGAGGCCTAGGTGCTCCTGGTGTCTTCTTTTTAACCTGTACATATAATTTCAGATCAGTTGACATCATATATACACATTAACTGTCTAAATCAATGTAAATTTATCTTACAATTTCAGTCGTGTAGACGACATCTGCTTTGGGCCACAATATCACCCCACCTTCTGCCTCACCAAGTGTATCAATATCTGGGTGGGCATATGGCAACGCAACTTCCCTCCAATCGAGTAACACACGTAATGGGCCCACACGAACATAGCCCTGTGGCATTGGAGTCCCGTGAAACCTTTCCCCAAGAAGGGACGGGTAAGCTTGCGCCTCTGCAACAACGTAGTCTTGCATTCTTAAGCGGCATGGCTTCAATGCCTACAAATTTACGTAAAGAATATTATACATATATACATATCATCTTGAAAACATAACAACTTGAAAAGACTAACTACAATGCCATAAACAATACTTACAGCAGACGTGCTAGGCGATGGGTCTCCAGGATTACTCGCAGTCTGTGCATCAGGAGAAGAGTGGGTCGCCATAGGCGTATTGGAAGCCTGAGATGCCTGCCACCGCAGCAATTCTTCCTTGACCTTCTCAGCAACTACATCGTTGATCTTCTTAGCAACTAAATCCTCAACTCTCTTATTCTCCTATACATGGATAAAAGAAACATTAGCTTCTTATTAATGAATTTCCTTTTGCAGTAACATTCTAAAAAAAGAATAGGTTACCTCTTCTTGAGAAAGTCCCGCTCTGGGTTTGCGCTGGGATGGCCCAAAGAATGCTTTGATGCCAACACCAGCGCCGACACCTCTAACACGTCCAGGATGCTCTGGGTTACCCAGAGCAACTGTCAATTCATCCCTTGTGCCCTGAGGGATGAACGTGCCTTGTTTCCTCTGCTCGTGCAGCTCCTGCTAATCACCATAAATAGAAATTGGTAAGTTAACACCACAAATAATCAATATTCAAATGATTTCTCTAAGAGTGTTATTTTACCATTTTTGCAGCCGCCTCAGCAGTTACAGGCTTCTTTATTTCACCCTTCTTGTTTTGCCTGCCAGCTATCCAGATATCATGGCGAGGCATGGGTGTGGCAGACTCCTGAGTAGGAGCAGACTCCTGAGTAGCCGCAGACTCCGCCTGTAGTCTTTGGCGAACGCTTGCATAGCCTTTTGGACCCATAGTGTGGTCATGCACATTCAGTGCACGCCTTGCTTTTTGTGCGTCACTGAGGGCCTAGTTAGTATGCACATTAATGATTTGGTTAGTAGCACTAAATGCTAATCTTGAATAGGTGAATACAATGTATATTAATTAAATTGGGAGTGACGCCTAATACCTTGAATTCTTCAAATTTTCTTGAAGCAACAAAATTGTCCCAATCTTCTTTGTCCAAGAAGTTCCATTGTTCAAGGGCTGACTTCTTCTTCTTATCACCCTCTTTTATGTATTCTCTGTTCAGATTTGTCCTATAATTCCTAAGCATCTTTCCAGCGCGTTGCATCACATTTTTACGATGCAACTTCTCATCCAATGCAAACATATTCTGTAAAATAGAAATGTTATTAACTAGTATCCAAAATAGAATTGCAAATAATAGAATTTGTAATCTACAAAATAGAATTGCAAATAATAATAACTCACACATAAATCCTTCCATATCAAGTCTTTTTTCCCTTGAGGAACTTTATGCCAATTGTCATACTTAACACCACAATGGCTCAGAGTGGTACACCCAAGATAGTTCACAAAATTATTGCGGTTCACTCCAATTGGATTTCCTCCATTATCAAACTCCACCACCAATTTGGATCCACTACCACTTAGCGCTAATAACTTCTTCAACAGAGTGTTGCCCCTTTTCTTGATAAGTGTTTGGTGTTGCGCATCAAGTTGCTCCAGTGCTTCAGTGGGTACATGTGCATCAACCTAAAATTTGACAAAAATAAAACACACTAAATTAGCCCAATATAGAAATATAGGATATATGACATAACTAGAAGATAATGAATTTTATAGAAATACAGGATATGTTTTTAGAACTTACATTAGTATCCTCGCCATGCTCGTCATGGACAGCATGCTCATCATGGACTTCATGCTCATCATGGACATCATGCTCATCATGGTCAGCCATCTGAAAATGTCATTAAAAAGGCAAACATTTAGCATTTCTATTAACTAGAAAAAGGCAAACATTTAGCATTTGTATTAACTAGAAAAAGGCAAACATTTAGCATTTGTATTAACTAGAAAAAGGCAAACATTTAGCATTTGTATAAACATACATGTCTCTAAAATTGTGATCTTTTATCAATTAACAATCCTTCATTGTGATCTCCGCGCACATATAAGTCATCATTAGCTTCAATATTTTGTGGAGTTGGCAACCCAACTGAGAATGGACTGGAGTCATCATACTTATCATAGTACTCTTCTTCATCTATTGTTAGCTTTCAACTTATACAATCTCAACACAGCGCTAAGCTTCGTAAACTTAGCAGAGCCTGTGTATAACGGTATCTCAGCATCATGCACAATGTTTGTAAAGATAGGAGGTGGATCGGTGTGCTCTACCCTACAACTATCCAGCATCGCATCAACGATGTCTGCTGGAACTGGTTCGTTCACATTTACGTCATCGGAGGCAATTTCTTCTTCCACCCAAGCACTGCTATCGACATCTACTGGTTTCGATTTTGAAATCTCTCCATGCCAGTGCCATTCTGTATAGCCTTGTACAATCCCGTTGCACATGACATGACTTTTGATTTCCTCACTAGTGTTGACTTTCAAGTCGTTACCGCAATGCCTACATGGACAGTAGAACCTATCTGTAGGTTTTTTCCTATGTTCTTCGGCAAATCTAATAAACTGATCAAGACCAGATATAAACTCTGGGGTGCAACGACTACGAATGGACATCCATGATCTATCCATTCTATGATCAGAGAAAACAAGTATATATTAGGAAAACAAGTGATTGTTCATTCTAATGATTGTTCACATTCTAGGCCTACAAACACATTTGATGTCATTCTTATATATAATAAATGTGTACCACCTATCCCATCCTTGAACACCTAATCTCACTAGTAAGTGTATAATGTGTATTGGGTTTTCAAGAAAATTTCGGCAGCATTTCCCCGCTGTTCTCTAAGTACATATGTACTTAGAGAACAAACGGGGAAATGCTACCAAAATTTTCTCGAAAACTCAATACACATTATACACTTACATCCTAAGTGAGATTAGGTGTTCAAGAACAGTCCCAAACCGGGGACTATCCAAGATTTACTCCTAATGAGTCAATCTTGGACGGGTTTCTAGGCCAACAAACACAATAATAGATATCTACAATGAAGCCGGACTCCATACAAACAGTATATAATTTAGTGATTGTTCATTCTAATTTATACCAATGTACAAGTAATATAAAAAACAATGATTGTTCACATTCTAGGCCAACAAACACATGTGATGTCATTCTTATATATAATAAATGTGTACCACCTATCCCATCCTTGAACACCTAATCTCACTAGTAAGTGTATAATGTGTATTGGATTTTCAAGAAAATTTCGACAGCATTTCCCCGCTGTTCTCTAAGTACATATGTACTTAGAGAACAAACGGGGAAATGATACCAAAATTTTCTCGAAAACTCAATACACATTATACACTTACATCCTAAGTGAGATTAGGTGTTCAAGAACAGTCCCAAACCGGGGACTATCCAAGATTTACTCCTAATGAGTCAATCTTGGACGGGTTTCTAGGCCAACAAACACTCTAGGATTTAGGGTCATAGGTACCATCATAGAACAAAAGGGGTACACTCTAGGATTTAATATCACACTACATCATGTATTTTATACAAAATTACATGTATGTGTATATAAAAAATATATTTATAAGGAACTTCTATACATATCTAATCAACAAATCAGTAATTAAGTAAGTATTCATCAATACTTACTATTAATCAGTATCTCTAATCATTAAAATCGGCAAGCAGATCAGTTATTGTAAAGATACAATTTACAGCACATCAAAATTTCTAGCACAAATGAGCACATAGTCAGAGATAAAGATGACATAGTTCTTTTTTTATAATTGTCTAAGAACAGTTATCAATTTGTCTGTGGACTGACTCCAGAAATTATTATCTATAGCAAAATAAACCTCATCAGTAAGTGACCAGCTCCATGAAGGATCGGAAGCTTACATTGTATAAAATGCTTCACCTCACAAAATAATCTGCGCAGTAAATGAGAAATAGGTAGAGGAAAGGAAAAGACACTGGCGCATACCAGATCTGTTGGCGCCGATAAGGAGGCAGCGGGAGCCAGGTGGAAGCTGCAGGTTGAACTTGACGGCGTGGCGGCGGCGCAGCGGATGGAGCAGCAGGGCGGGCAACAGGTGGCTGGAGCAGCAGGGCGTGGCGGCGAGCTCCAGGCGTCAGGCAGGCAGACCAAGGACCAGCGGCGTCGGCGGCAACGATCTCCAGGCGTCCGGAGAAGGGGGCACGGTCCAGAAGGGGGTGCAGCAGCAGTGGCGGCGGAGAAGGGGGCGCCGGAGTAGCAGTGGCGGCACGACGGCGCTGTCGTGGAGAACAAGGAGCAGAGAAATCGACGGCGACAGCGTGGGAAATCGACGGAGAAGCAGAAAAAAGGGCTCGCAATGAAACAGAAGAAAGGGGAAGAGTCGGGCATCGCGGGTTATAAAGTCCCAAATAGCATCGGTTTTTTACAACAACCGACGCCTAAACATCTTTAGCGTCGGTTGTTTGAAAAAACCGACGTCCAATTGGACGATATTTTCATGAAATTGTTTGGCGGGAACCACCTTCAGCGTCGGTTATCCTTTAATAACCGACGCTGAAGGTGACACTTTTCGCGCAAATTTTCATCGCACATAGGCGTCGGTTTCTACCTAAATAACCGACGCTGAAAAGGACACTATTTTTTTGATCAAAAAATGGATTTCGCGGGCGACTTTAAGCGTCGGTTTGTTATAAACAACCGACGCTGAAGACAAAGCGGTACCTGTGTCTGGCTGGTCTTCGAATATAGACGTCGGTTTTCGTAAACAACCGACGCCTAACATAGAAGGCGTCGGTTTTCCTTAATAACCGACGCCCAGAAAAGTGTCACTGAATGCTATTTCTGTAGTAGTGAGATTCTGTAAGAGGGGGTGATTTGAAGGCTAAGCTCTCGAGTTGTAAAGATAACCTTAAAGTTTGGGCTGCGGAAAAGTTTGGTGAAAGATGAAGGAAGATAAAAGAATTGGGGCATGGCCCCAACTATACATAGAGGAATCTATGAGGGGCTAAGGCCCTCCTAAAAGAAGGAATGCAGTGGAGAGTGGGGGACGGGACAGATGTAAACATATGGAATGACAATTGGCTGCCTAGGGAGGACGACATGCTTGCTTGTTACAAACACAAGGACAGCTCGAACTACAGCAAAGTCAGAGAGCTCATGACGAAGGATGGAGCTAGATGGGATGAGGACAAAGTGCGGGAGTGTTTCTCGAACAGCTATGCTAGGAGTATATGTGCTATACAGCTCAGTCTCAGGAGTCCCAAAGATACATGGATGTGGTGGCCTTCAAAGAATGGGGAGTACTCGGTCCGATCAGCATATTGGTTGGGGATGGTAGGAAAGGAGGAAGTAGAAACTATAACTCCCAGCAAGGAGACAAGATGTGGAAAATGATATGGCAAGGCGGTTGGAGTCCCAAAACAACCCACTTCTTATGGAGGATATGCATGGGGGATTAGCGATAAGAGGACGTATGTTTGATAGACACTGCATACAAGACAACTCATGCATGCTATGCAAGACGGAGAAGAAAACTATACCTCACATGCTCTTCAGGTGCCCGAATGCCACAGAAGTATGGGACCAGACGTCTAAAGATGTGCAAGAGTGGGTGGAGGAAATTAAAGATGCGGACATAAACTCATCCATGGGGGCTGCTCTGGAGAGGTCATCCCTGCAAGAGGCGGATGAAATGGTTGCTGCTATGTGGGCAATTTGGAGGCGAAGGTGCATGAGGGTTTTCAAAAGCGGTGAAGTACATAGTGGATACTTACTCCGATGTGCCTTGACCATGATTAGGGCGGACAACATGCAGTGTCACCAAGAGGGAGGAAATGCCGAGCAGGTTGGTAACGACCAGCAACACAGGGACATGGGGGACGACAACCTGGTAGCTAGCAGGGTGCGTAGAGGGTGGGTGAAGCCGGCTGGGGGAAGGATTAAGCTAAATGTGGATGGCTCATGTGGGGAGGATGGGGGGCGGGGATCAGTTTGGTGATGATAGATAATGCAGGCAGGTTGGTGGGAGTGGCGGGTGAGAAGGTGAGCACTGGCACAAACGTCACCATGGCTGAAGCGCTAGCTGTGTGGGTAGCACTAGTATGGGCAAGAAAGGAGGGGCTTGATCAAGTGGAGTGGAGTCCGACTCCATGGAGGTTATCCTAGAATGCACCAAGAAGAAACCGAGGAGGGATTATCTAGGAGCCATTGCTGAAGACATTTCTTCTTTACAACAATTATTCTTATTTTGTAGCTTGAGTCATGTGAGTCGTAGGAGTAATATGGCTGCCCATGAGGTAGCCAACTCAGCCCGTATGGGCCAAGTAGATAGTTTCTG